>JAINUW010000804.1:0-282209 GCA_020205615.1 Panax quinquefolius | reverse complement strand
GATAATATTTTCTTTTTTGAATATATGGAGTGCTAGGTTGGACTTAACTTGGATAATTTTGATTCGGATGTGCCACCACTTGATCAAAATAATCTAAGAGGCAAAATACAAGAAGTTACATAGTTGATGTAATTGACAAGAGTTGTCTACCTATTTATTTATATATAGTTTGTTGTGTCATCACAATGCTATATACATTTGAAATGAGATCCTTATTCTCACTAGCAAATCTTTAATTAGATATTACCGAACTATATATATTGAGGGTAATATAGTTTGAAAAAAATAGTGGGAGATACCAATTTAAAACAAGACCTAATTTATTTTGGTAATTAATAAAAGAATGTATACTAAAATGTTGTTAATTCCAAATTCATTTACATAATTTTACAATGTCTAAATTACTATCACTGCGAAACATATTAGATGTTAATTAACTAGATCGAATTACTCGGATTAGTTAAGGAAATTGAGAATAGATCTCATGGCTGAAAACTATCTTATGTCCTTAATACGCCTATCCATGCAATGGTTGCAAACAATGCCTCTGAGGAAAGATCGCTACTTTTAGAAAGTGGCAAGATGATGCACGGTTGGCTCAATGCATCATGCTCGCATCCATGAGTAACGAGCTTCAACGTCAGCATGAAACTATGGATGCTCTTACTATATTCCTACACATCAAGTAGTTGATGGTGGGGAAAGTAAGACTGATGGATATCAGATATCTAAGGAGCTCTTCCAATCTAGAATGACCAATGACACTACAGTACAGATAAAAGTCCTTAACATAATTAATTCGATTGATCAATTAGGACAACGGGTTTTGTCATTGGTGGAGAGTTGAGCCAAGAGTTGATCTTGCACTCATTCCCGGACTCCTTTCACAATTGTTGTGAATTTTTCATATGAACAAGCTAGATATCAGCCTCACTGACTAGCTTAACATGTTGAAAAATGTTAAGAGTCACTTTCCAACCAAGAAAGACCAAGTCTTACTGGTAGGGGTCAAAGGATCTTCTAAAAAGAAGAACGATTCTAAGAAGGTAAATAGAAAAGGCAAAAACAAAGGATAATAAGAACAAAACTGATACGGATAGCAAAGGAGTTTGCTTCCAATTGCAAAAAGGCACGCCTAATCGGAAAGAAATCTGCGAGAAGCATCTTGCGGTGCTAACCAAAGAAGCTTAGTGAAGCTTGATTTACACAAATATAGTTTTTATTCATGATTAAAATAATTTTTTTAAGTCAAGGTTCTACTTGGGTATTGGATACCAACTTTGGTTATCATAAATATAGATTTATGAAGGACCAAGCGAAGTAGAAAGCTAAACAAATATAAGTAATCCTATGTGTGGGAAATGAAGCAAAGGTTGCCACATTAGCCATAGAAACTTATAGTTTAGCAATGCCTACGGAAAATCTATAAGTCGATAAGTTGTTATTGTATTCCAATTCTTGTTAGAAACATTATTTCCATTTTATTGTTGACAATAAAATTTTTGGTATTATAATTAAGAACAATTGTTGTTCTATTTATAATAATAATGTTTTTTTGTATAGAATCGGAATATTACTTAATCGATTTAGTATACTGACTTACGTGAAAATATATTTTGCAAATTGAACAAACTAGTATAAGAAAAGGAGATGATCATTCAAAGAGTTGAATGCGTGTTTTTCTTTGAATACAAGTGTGAATTATTTGAAAGGTTCAAAGAATTCAGAAGTGAAATAAATTGGCAAAGTATTAAAATTCTTTGATTAGATCAAGGAATAAATACTTGTGCAATAAGTTTCTAGATCATCTCAAATGGTTTTCTCATAATGGACATCTCCTGATACTCAATAACTGATTGATGTATCTGAAAGGAAAAATCGTACCTTGTTGGACATGGTGCAGTCCATAATGATTTTACCGACATTCCAGTATGCTTCTGGGGTAATGTCCTAGAAATGGCTGCATATCTATAAAAAAGGTAACCTCAAAATCTAGCCCCAAGACTCCATAAAAGTTATGGACAGGGATGATTCCTAATCTTAAGTATGTTAAGATAAAGGGTTGTCCAACTTATGTGAAAAGTTTTCAAAGGATAAGCTTGGGACAAAATTTGACAAGTACAAATTTGTGGGACATCCTAAAGTAAGTTTAGGGTATATGTTATATAATCCTACTTAGCAAAAGGTGTTTTTAAGTAAACACGCTACCTTCTAAGATAAAGATGCTAATTATTGAAAGGGGCTAGGTGGGAGGATAATAGATCTTGAAGAGTTCAAGAACCACAAAACACTATAAGTCAAATAAGAGGAATCAGAGATGTACCTATTGTACCATAAAATCGAATCGTAACTGAATATTATAGAAGATACACGGGAGGTATGGATTCATCATAGATGATGATGATGAGGTACGCATCATAGAAGATGATGATCCAGTTACATACGATTTGGTAAGAGTTGTAGACACTCATAGAAATGTATTGAAGCAAGCTTCTCAAATATGGAACATTCGTTTTGATGAGACAATCAAAAAGTTTGATTTTATCAAAAGCAAGAATGAACCAAGTGTGTACAAAAGGGTCAGTGGGAGCGTCGTGACATTTCTAGTATTATATGTTGATATACTACAGATATGGAATGGCATGCCAATGCTAGAATCAGTAAAGATAAAGTTGTCTAAATATTCCTCCATGAATGATTTGGGAAGAGTATCTTAATTGGGGATACAAATCTATAGATAGATTTGAGAGGATGCTCTACAAAACCCAAAGAACGTATATTCATTTGATGCTAAAGTCGTTTAGCATGACAAACTCCAAGAGATGTCTCATGTTGATGAGCCATAGAGTGTATCTCTCTTAATAGTCCCCATAGACTCATAAAAGATAGATCACATGAGTAACTATCATGTATGCTATGAAATATACGAGACCTGATGTTGATCAGTCATATTCTGGAGAAGTTCACTATGAGTCAGTGAAAAACATCTTAAAGTACTTAACCAGCACTAAGGATGTGATTAAAATTTATGGTGAGTCTAAATTAAAACTAGAGGGCTTAACAGACTCACGTTTTTCAGACAGACCAAGAAGACAGAAAATCCACTTTAAGGTAAGTATTACCTTGAATAGTGGTGTTTATGCCCCCCCAATCCGGTTCTCAAACCTCGGGTTTGGTACTCTAAATCCATCATCATCATAAGTATTCTATAAACAATTGTTAATAAACATATTGTTCATTATAAAAAGTCTTCCAATCAATATCCCAAAGTCTATTAACCTTAACTTATACATACCTTAATTAAGTTATCCTTAGTAACACAAAAGGTTTACATTACCAATGTACATAATATAATATAATACATAAACATTCTTATTATATATTCTCGCACTTTTCCTTTGCCTTTGTCCTTCTTGGACGCCTCTAGCATAAAAAAAATAAATGTCATGATATAGCAAGGGTAAGCAATAAATTTGCTTAGCAAGTTTAAGTACAAGAAAGATATATCATGATTAGCAAGAAATTTATCGCTCAATGTTCAAAATAGAAATTAATTGCGAAAGAACATGAATTAAGTCTTGATAATCTAATATTCGAATGATTGAATAACAGATCTTTGAGTGGTCGAATGAATATGAACATATGCTAAGGTTGTTAAGATTTAAACCGGTCCTTTTAATAAGTTTTGGTATTCAAGGGATCAACCTTTCATACCCAAAGTATTATGCATAAACACTTATTGTAGACGAGCATTAATTATTTTTCAATAATGCTTTAATTAAATTGTTCTTTTTCTCAGTCTTGAGTTCTTACCAAGTCAATTGGTGAAGAACAACTTTTAACAACATATTTGATTTAACAAATTTAGACATACTTGATCTAGCTGATATAATGAGCATAGATCCATATCTTAAATAGTTCATGAACAAAAGAACTTTAAATAATTCACAGTTCAATAATATTAGAACATGAATTTAATTACACTGAGTGCGAGTATCAAAAATCAATATAGATGTGAATAATAAACAATAATTATCATGCTTTGAAAAGAATAACTCAAGTTTGAGTTAGAGAACTTGCTTGTTCGATGAGCTACAGCTAACTAGCTTTAAATAAACTCTTTGAACGACCTAGCATTGACAATGTTGGTCTATTAATTAGTACTGCGTATAATTGTATGTCTATACGCTTACTTGTGCTATTATCTAGCAAATAGTTCAATCACGAGGTACACATAATATAATATACTATCATTAGTCCATAAGATATTTAATAAATCTTAGGTTAATGATTTAATTAATTTATAATATTTTTTAAGTAATAAACACTTATTAGATCTTTAAACAATTTATTATAATTGTTTAATTAATGAGTTATTTAAATTCTCTTCATTTAATTACTATTTAATATTAGTTAAATAGTAATTAATTAGTTATCTTTAATTATTATTTAATAATAAATAATAGCTAATTACATCTACTTATTATTTAATGTTAATTAAATAATAAATAATTAAATTATTAATATTATTTGTATTTAATTATTATTTATTATTAATTAAATAATAATTATTAATTTATTTACTTCATTAATCTTTAATTATTTATTACTATTAATAAATGAATAATTAATTAATATTTGTCCTTATTTATTATTAAATAATAATTAATTATTTATTTATTCTTGAATAACAAATAATTAATTTACTTCATAAGTCTTTAATTATTCTTTCTTGTTAATCTAAGAATAATTAATTATCATCGGTTCTTATTTTTATTATTTAATATCAATTAAATAATAAATAATTATTTATAAAATTTATATCAATATAATTAAGTCATTACATTATTATTACATAATCTTACTTAAAATATCCTTTAATCGTTATTTAATATTAATTAAATAATAATTAATTAATAGTTTAACTCTATTTATTATTTAATCTTAATTAAATAATCAATAGTTAGTTTATTACCACTTAACTCTACTTAATTATCATTTAAATAATAATTAAATAGTTGATTATATTTAAATTATATGTAATTAGTTTAATTGTCATTTAGTGGCATTAACAATTATTAATTAGTAAGTTTTAAATGATTTAAATGAGTTTAAACCATTAATTACTTAATAATTACATAACTATCCAGATAAATTCGAATTAAATATTTTAATATTTTTCAAAATTTTAAAAAATTTTGGTCCCAAACCCTTCATCAAAACCGGCCGGAAACTAGGTGAACTGGTCGTCGAAAGTTTGTCCGGTTCTCCGGAAACTAAACCGGCAGTTTATATGTATATATTTTCTCTAATTTTCCAGATTTGGGGTCCTTTACTAAAACTTAAATAAAATGAAATCTACAACTCCAATTTAGGTCCAGTTGATCTCGTTGGATTCAGATTCTTCCTAACTACAATTTTCATTTATCAAACATCAAATTTGGACATGTTTTAGTTACCGAAAATAGCCAGAAACCGACTGTTTTGCACAGTTCTTCATCAGTGAGGTGTTTTTAGAAAAAATTTCATATCTTGCTCATTTTAAAACATTTTTGCATGCTTCAAAAGTGATTTTGTTCTTAACTTACATATCTAGCATAACAAGAAAGAAAATCAAATAAACTATTAGTAGGTTTCAAAATAAAAAAAAAATCTTCAAGGTCAAGTTTTCCGTAAAACCCATTTTCATGCATTTTACTAAATTTTTCTACACAAACACATATCAATACACAAGTTAAATCCATTAAACTCTATATCTATCTTTCTAGCATGCTTCTAGCCATTTAAAGCTTGAACTTCATGTATCTAGCATAAAATACACTAAGCATGTAAGACTAGGGTGTTTCTTAAACATTTGTACATACTTTCTTTTCTTTCCTCTTTGATCAATTTTTAAACACCCAAAAATATAAGATCCAAACATGTTGCACTAAAAAGAAATAAATCAAGAGTTTTGAAAGTTCATGAACATAGGTTCTTTATTTTTGTAAAATTAACAAAATACATGAAATTAAAACTTGAGATTCAATATTTTTACCTTGATCTTAATGCTACTTTTCTTGTTTTTCCAAAGTATGAGATAAATCTAGGTGGCATCAAGGAAATTTCTTCCTCCTCTCCTTCAAAGCTTCCCACGCTTTCTTACTCTCTATTTCTTTCTTTTGCTTTGCTTTTGCACTTTTGCTAGATAACTACTAAGTGAAAAGTTTCTTTATAAAAAATGTGGGGTATTTATAGGCAATGAATATATATAGATATAACTTGTATATATCTATTAATCTTCCAATATTTTGCTTGCCTTGGTTGAAAAATATTTATTAAGCTATAAAAGACTAGTGGGCTATTTAGGTGGGTTGGTAAACAACCCTTGACCAACCAAAAAGGAAAACTAATACAATGAATCATGTGCTTCTTTTCCCCCTTGAATTGCCGGATCTACACCCATCTTGGCCAATTTTATTTGTTGATTTATTTGCTAATTAACCATCTAGAAGGTCCATACAAATTGGGCCATAACTTGGGCCAATTGATTTCTTGCTTGGGCTCTCAAATTAAATTGTTTGGGCTATGTAAAAATAGCATGATCCCATAGATAAATTTTATCTTACCCTAATTATTTAATTAGGATTTTTATTCCACTTATGCATATAAATTTATTTAACCATAAACATTTTCCACATAAATAATAACATAATCATTCCTTATATGTCAATTTTTTTTTAATATCATTAATATTTAATTAATATATTTAATTACCGCGTGACTTAAAATTCTTGGTTATTACATTCTCCCCTTCTTATAAGAATTTCATCCCCAGAATTTCACATAAGGTTACTAAAAAAGATTTGGATAATTCTTCCTTATTTTTTCCTCGAGTTCCCACGTAGCTTCTTCAGCATTGTTGTTCCTCCAAAGAACTTTAACAGAACGAATAACCTTATTCCTTAGTTTCTGCTATTTCCTATCTAATATTTCTACATGAATTTCTTCATATGACAAATCCTTCTCAACTTGAATTGGCTCGTGTGATTTCACATGCTTGAAGTCGCTTATATATGCTCATGACAACATACACAAAAACACATTGTGAATATGTTCTAGTTCAGAGGTAGAGCTACCTCATACGCCACCTCACCTATCTTTTTCAATATTTTAAAATGGTCCAATAAATCTTGGACTCGGTTTACCTTTCTTCCCAAATCTAATCTTCCCTTTCCAGGAGACACTTTCAAAACACATAGCTTCCCACTTGAAATCCCTTTTCTTGCGATGCAAATCAAGCATACTTCTTTTAACAATCTTGAAATCATTATTAGTCGAGCTCTTATAACCTTAATGATTTCCACCGTCCTGCATTGTACCAATTCGCCCCAACAATCTTCGCTTCACCTACTTCATCCCAACATAAGGGCGTTTCTACATTTCCTTCCATAAGGGGTTCGTATGGTGGCATTCCAATGCTTACGTGATAACTATTATTATATGCAAATTCTACTAGTGGAAGATGATCCTCTCAACTTCCTTTGAAGTCCATTACACGTGCTCGAGCATGTCTTCTAATGTTTGAATCGTTCTCTCGCTTTGTCCATCGATTTAGGATGATACGCATTTACTTAACCTTAATGTGGTCCCCATTCTTTCTTGAAGACTCCTCCAAAATTTTGATGTGAAGCGGATCTCTATCAGACACAATTGATATTGGCACCCCATGTCTCGAAATAATTTCCTTGATATACAATTTGGCCAACTGATCCAAATTATACCTAATCCTTATCGATAAAAAGTGCACTGACTTTGTAAAACGATCAACAATTACCCATATCGCATCGTAACCTTTCTGTGTTGTTGGAAGTCCCACCACAAAATCCATCGTGACGTGTTCCCATTTCCATTCTGGAATCTCCAATGGCTGCAATAACCCGCTGGGTCGTTGATGCTCTTCCTTGACTCTCTGACATGCTATACATCTGCTGACGCATTCTGCAACTTCTCTCTTTATATTCGGCCACCAATAATGTTGACGCAAATCTTGATACATCTTCGTGCTTCCCGGGTGTATCGAATATCTCGTACTATGCGCTTCTTATAAAATCTCTTCTTTAACTCTAAACCTGCAGTACCCATACTCGTCCTTCAAATCTTAGTAATCCAATGCCATCTATCTTATACTTCAACTCTTCGCCTTCAGCTAATCGCTTCTTGATATTACCACATTCTTCATCATTTTCTTGTGATTCTTTCACCTTGTCCAATAAAGTTGGACTTGCTTCCATTTCTATTACTCTATTTGAATCCTTGGATTTTTCACCTCCAACTCCATTTTCTCCATTTCTCTTACTAATTTTTCCTGTTCTGTCAATACAAATAATTTTTCCCGGCTCTTTCTGCTTAGAGCATCTGCCACTATATTGGCCTTCCCGGGATGATATAGAATATCACAATCATAGTCGTTGATCAATTCTAAGCATCTCCTCTGCCTCATGTTTAAATCCTTTTGTGTAAAGATATACTTCAGACTTTTGTGGTCTGTGTATATCTCACACTTTTCTCCGTAGAGATAATGTCTCCAAATCTTAAGGGCAAATACCACCGCAACCAATTCAAGGTCATGGGTAGGGTATCCCTTCTCATAATCCTTTAACTGCCGTGATGCGTACACAATGACTTTACCATTCTGCATTAACACGCAACCCAATCCTTTGTGCGACGCATCACTATACACTGTAAAACCCCCTGTACTATCTGGTAAAGATAACACAGGTGCTTCACTTAATCTTTTTTTCAATTCCTGAAAACTCGCTCACATTTCTCCATCCACATACTTACTTAACGCCTTCCTCGTTAGATTAGTTAATGGTGTCGCTATCTTCGAGAAATCTCAATAAACCTTCGCAATATCCCGCCAATCCCAAGAAACTTCTAATCTCTGCTTGTGTCTTGGTTGTCCCCAATTTTTCACCGCTTCTACTTTCGCTGGATCAATAGAAATTCCCTCGTTGTCGATGACATGCCCCAGAAATTGAACTCTCTTCAACCAAAATTCACACTTTGAAAATTTAGCATATAACTTCTCTTTTCTTAAGGTTTCCAATACAAAACATAGATGTTCAAAGATGTTCTCTTCAGTCTTTGAATACACCAAAATGTCATCAATGAACACCACCACAAATTTATCCAAATACTGGTTTAAATACTCTATTCATCAAGTCCATAAAAGCAAATTAGGTGCATTAAATGGGTCAAAACGACATCACTAAGAACTCATAATGACCGTAACGAGTTCTAAATGTTGTCTTTGGAACATCTTCTTTTCTCACCTTCAACTGATGATAACCAGTCCTTAAGTCAATCTTCAAAAAATATCTCGCTCCCTTAAGTTGATCAAATAGATCGTCTATTCTTGGTAACGGATATTTGTTCCTGATTGTCACCTTATTCAACTCTCTATAATCTATACACAATCTCATTGAACCATCCTTCTTCTTTACAAACAACACTGGTGCTCCCCATGGAGATACACTAGGTTGGATGTACCCCTTATCCAACAATTCTTGTAGCTGAATCATCAACTCTTTCATTTCTACCGGAGCCATTCGATACGGTGCTTTCTATATCGGCGATGTCCCCGGTACTAAATCAATCACAAACTCTATTTCTCTGTCTGGAGGAAGTCCCGAAAGTTCTTCTGGAAAGACATCCCCAAACTTATTAACTATAGGTATTTGTCCCATGTCAGAATTCACAACCCGTGTATCCACTGCATGAGCCAAATAACCTTCACATCCTTTTCGTAACATTCTCCGGCTCGCATCATCATCGCCGACAACCTATTTGCCTTGGCGATTTGCTACCATAAAATACAACTTTAGACTTCTCTGGTGTCTTAAGCCGTATGATCTTTTTCTGGAAATCTATAACTACCTCATGATTAAACAACCAATCCATTCCTAAGATAACATCAAATTCTCCTAAACGTATCAAAATCAAATTCACGCTTAACTTATGTCCCCTTATTTCCACACCACAGTTGTTATGGATAAATTCTACAGGGATCACTTCTTTGTTTGCAACTTCTTTATTCATTGGGTTCTTTAACTTTTCACATGGTAAGTTTAATCTTCTAGCAAATTCATCAGACACAAATGAACAGGTAGCTCCTGAATCAAATAATACGTAGGCATTTATATTATTGATCGGAATAATACCTGACACCACTTCCTTTGATGCCACTGCGTCTTGCACAGTCATGTTGAACGTTCGGGCTCTCGGCTTGCTCTGCTGAACTGGTCCTCCAATGGTTAACTTTGTAGAATTGCTCTTGTTTCCTTCCTCCATCTCAGATTCCTCTTCAATGGACAATCCTTGAATCGATGCCCTGCTTCCTCCACAAGAAAAGCAACCACCTTTCTTCGGCTTAGGACAATTTGGTGAAATATGTCCTTCTTGACCACAATTATAACATACATTCTTCCCCTTCATACACTCCCCAGAGTGATTCTTTCCACACTTTACACAAGTTGGCTTCTTCTGTGGTGTACTCCCTTGTTGAGTTCCCGATTCATTGCCACTATTCTACTTACGTTTCTTACTATTACCGCCACCACTGCTGGCACCCTGGTGTCCACCCTCAATCTTCTTCTTATTCTTCTCTCGGTTGAATCTATAAACTGCCTCACTACTACTTTCTGCAATGATGGCTTTTTCTAACAGTGCTGAGAACGTAGCAATTTGCAACACTGCAACTTTGCTGTGAATCCACGGCTTTAGCCCATTTTCAAACCTACGCGCCTTTCGTAGTTTTGTTTCCACCAGATGAGGTGCGAATCTGGCTAGCTCATTGAATTTTGCTGCATATTCAACAACTGACATGTTTTCTTGCTTTAATTCCAGGAACTGCACTTCCATTCTGGCTTGTATGGCCTCCGAGAAATAACTTTCTAAGAACAACTCCTTAAACCTGGTCCATGTCACTACCTCTATTCTGGCTCTAGCTTGGTTCGTCTCCCACCAGTAATTAGCCTCACCTTTCATCAAGTAGGTATCAAAAGCTGTCTTTTTCTCTTCGGCTACCCTAGCAATGATAAAGGCTTTTTCCATCTCTTTCACCCATGTCTGAGCTGCTACGGGGTCCGTAGTTTTGCTGAATTTTGGTGGTCCTACAACTTTAAAATCTTTAAAATTTGCCAATCTATTATTCGCTTGCCCCCTTGCTGCAGGTGTACGAGTTCACATAGCTTGAGCTATCATATTAGCGAAGTTCTGCATTAGGTCATCTTGATTCCTTTCATTATTCACAGAACGTTCCTCCCTCTAGTTACGATTTTGACGTCTTGGCGGCATTATCTGATTAAGCAAAACTTTAATTTATTACATCGAGTTTCATTATATGCTATATCTTCTAAGTGTTTAAAATATAACATGTAATTTAAACTAACAATCATATTATCATAATGCAGTATTAACGAATTCAACCTGCTGAATTGACTAATTCAGCTTGCTGCATTAACAAATTCATCTTACTGAATTCACATATTTAGCTTGCTGAATAATACATTCAGCTTGCTGAATTAACATATTCAATTTACTAACTTTTTAAATCATCCCACATATAGCTTCTCATTTTAATTCTTAATACTTTTCTATTTGATCAAACAAGTAATTATAATACTGCATTTATATTCATATACCAAATTTTAACGTCATATACTTACATACTTGGCATATTTTTACAAATGCTAACTATCCCATTTTTTAAACATCAAAAGATGGGACCTAACAAAAGACATACTCCCCAACACACCTAATATGGGGATACATCATATTTACATACTACCTCGCACATACCGAGGTTTACATCAAGCATAAATCCCTACTAAACAAAAGGGGTCCTACTGCATCTATATACAATAAAAAGCTATTAAACCATCACTGCTCATCGGGAGAGGCTGCGCCTGCATGCTCCTGCTCTAGTGGAAAAAATCCATCCATAAGTCGATGTCTAATCGATCGACTCGACTCACCGATCTCCAAGGATCTCCTTTCTTCTACCTGGGGACTAGCATATGCTGCATCCAACGATCATCCCAAGGACTCCATCCTAACTCGTCCGGCCTTCACCTCAATCTCTAATTGATCCACTCTTCCTGCTTTGCTTCGACCCAAAGGCCCTCAAATCGGATCCTCGTAAGCTATCTCTAAGTCAAACCTCGTGTAATGCTTGATGCTCAATACTCAATCCTCCAAACTTACTTTCCTCTTGTTCAAGTCTGGCTTTCATCATCGCTAGCTCTTCTTTGAGCTCGGTATGCTAACTCTCTATATCAAGGTCTCATTAAACCGATGGGTCGAATTTTCTTCCTCCAATTGGGAAATTCTGTTTCCCAATGCTACATTCTCCTCAAACAAATCTAACACCATTATATCCTCATCATAGTCCTCATCCTCGATGTGCTCCTCAACAGATTTCTCTCTGCTCTGCTCTTGCTCCACAAGATGACTATCTTTCTTTCTTCTCCTCGACATCCTACGACCACAAACAATAAACAACATCAGTACCACAATAAAATATATTCATTAATAAAATGAAATGATATTTTATTAAGTACAATCTATACTAGATGAATCTCCACAATCCATCTCTTAGCATATATACTCTATACGAGTTTTCTTCTAAGGTTATAACCTAGGTTTCACATTCCTAATGTTTATAACCTACAGCTCTGATACCAACCTGTGGCGCCCCCAAATTCGGGTTCTCAAACCTCGGGTTTGGTACTCACGATCCATCATCATCATCATAAGTATTCTATAAACTATTGCAGAATAATAAACATACATTGTTCATTATAATAAAGTCTTCCAATCAATATCCCAAAGTCTATTAACCTTAACTTATACATACCTTAATTAAGTTATCCTTAGTAACACAAAAGGTTTACATTACCAATGTATATAATATAATATAATACATAAACATTCTTATTATCTATTCCTGCACTTTTCCTTTGCCTTTGTCCTTCTTGGACGTCTCTGGCATAGCTGAAATAAATGTCATGATATAGCAAGGGTAAGCAATAAATTTGCTTAGCAAGTTTAAGTACAAGAAAGATATATCATGATTAGCAAGAAATTTGTCGTTCAATGTTCAACAATAGTCTTGATAACTGAATATTCGAATGATTGAATAACAGATGCTGAGTGGTCAGAATGACCATGAACATATGCTAAGGTTGTCACTACTTAAACTGGTCCTTGTAATAAGTTTTTGTATTCAAGGGGATCAACCTTTCATACCCGGTGTATTATGCATAAACACTTGTTGTACGAGCATTAATTATTTTTCAATAATGCTTTAATCAAATTGTTCTTTTTCTCAGTCTTGAGTTCTTACCATGTCAATTGGTGAAGAACAGCTTTTAACAAAATATTTGATTTAACAAATTTAGACATACTTGATCTAGCTGATATAATGAGCATAGATCCATATCTTAAATAGTTCATGAACAAAAGAACTTTAAATAATTCACAGTTCAATAATATTAGAACGGGAATTTAATTGCACTGAGTGCGAGTATCAATAATAAATATAGATGTGAATAATAAACAATAATTATTCACTAACATGCTTTGAAAAGAATAACTCAAGTTTGAGTTAGAGAACTTGCCTGTTCGATGAGCTACAGCTAACTAGCTTTAAATAAACTCTTTGAACGACCTAGCATTGACAATGTTGGTCTATTAATTAGTATCATGTATAATCAGTATGTCTATACGCTACTACTTGTGCTATTATCTAGCAAATAGTTCAATCACGAGGTACACATAATATAATATACTATCATTAGTCCATAAGATATTTAATAAATCTTAGGTTAATGATTTAATTAATTTATAATATTTTTTAAGTAATAAACACTTATTAGATCTTTAAACAATTTATTATAATTGTTTAATTAATGAGTTATTTAAATTCTCTTCATTTAATTACTATTTAATATTAGTTAAATAGTAATTAATTAGTTATCTTTAGTTATTATTTAATAATAAATAATAGCTAATTACATCTACTTATTATTTAATGTTAATTAAATAATAAATAATTAAATTATTAATATTACTTGTCTTTATTATTATTTATTATTAATTAAATAATAATTATTAATTTATTTACTTCATTAATCTTTAATTATTCATTACTATTAATAAATGAATAATTAATTAACATTTGTCCTTATTTATTATTAAATAATAATTAATTATTTATTTATTCTTGAATAACAAATAATTAATTTAATTCATAAGTCTTTAATTATTCTTTCTTGTTAATCTAAGAATAATTAATTATTATCGGTTCTTATTTATTATTTAATATCAATTAAATAATAAATAATTATTTATAAAATTTATATCAATGTAATTAAGTAAATACATTATTATTACATAGTCTTACTTAAAATATCCTTTAATCGTTATTTAATATTAATTAAATAATAATTAAATAATAGTTTAACTCTATTTATTATTTAATCTTAATTAAATAATCAATAGTTAGTTTATTACCACTTAACTCTACTTAATTATCACTTAAATAATAATTAAATATTTAATTATATTTAAATTATATGTAATTAGTTTAATCGTCATTTAGTGGCATTAACAATTATTAATTAGTAAGTTTTAAATGATTTAAATAAGTTTAAACCATTAATTACTTAATAATTACATAACTATCCGTATAAATTCAGAATTAAATATTTTAATATTCTTCACAATTGTAGAAAAGTTTTGGTCCCAAACCCTTCATCAAAACCGCCGGAAACTAGGTGAACCGGTCCGCATTGAAAAGTTTATCCTGTTCACCTAAACCTGAATCGGCAGCTTTATATGTATATATTTTCTCTAATTTTCCAGATTTGGGGTCCTTTACTAAAACTTAAATAAAATGAAATCTACAACTCCGATTTAGGTCCAGTCGGTCTCGTTGGAATCGTATCTTCCCGAACTACAATTTTCATTTATCAAACATCAAATTTGGACATGTTTTAGTTACCAAAAATAGCCAGAAACCGGACTGTTTTGCACAGTCCTTCATCAGTGAGGTGTTTTTAGAAAAAAATTCATATCTTGCTCATTTTAAAACATTTTTGCATGCTTCAAAATTGATTTTGTTCTTAACTTACATATCTAGCATAACAAGAAAGAAAATCACATAAACTATTAGTAGGTTTCAAAATAAAAAAAAAATCTTCAAGGTCAAGTTTTCCTGTAAAACCCATTTTCTTGCATTTTACTAAACTTTTCTACACAAACACATATCAATACACAAGTTAAATCCATTAAACTCTATATCTATCATTCTAGCATGCTTCTAGCCATTTAAAACTTGAACTTCATGTATCTAGCATAAAATACACTACGCATGCAAGACTAGGGTGTTTCTTAAACATTTGTACATACTTTCTTTTCTATCCTCTTTGATCAATTTTTAAACACCCAAAAATATAAGATCCAAACATGTTGCACTAAAAAGAAATAAATCAAGAGTTTTGAAAGTTCATGAACATAGGTTCTTTATTTTTGTAAAACCAACAAAATACATGAAATTAAAACTTGAGATTCAATATTTTACCTTGATCTTAATGCTACTTTTCTTGTTTTTCCAAAGTATGAGATAAATCTAGGTGGCATCAAGGAAATTTCTTCCTCCTCTCCTTCAAAGCTTCCCACGCTTTCTTACTCTCTATTTCTTTCTTTTTGCTTTGCTTTTGCTCTTTGCTAGATAACTACTAAGTGAAAAGTTTCTTTATAAAAATGTGGAATATTTATAGTAATGAATATATATAGATATAACTTGTATATATCTATTAATCTTCCAATATCTTGCTTGCCTTGGTTGAAAAATATTTATTAAGCTATAAAAGGCTAGTGGGCTATTTAGGTGGGTTGGTAAACAACCCTTGACCAACCAAAAAGGAAAACTAATACAATGAATCATGTGCTTTTTTTTTCCCTTGAATTGCGGATCTACACCCATCTTGGCCAATTTTATTTGTTGATTTATTTGCTAATTAACCATCTAGAAGGTCCATACAAATTGGGCCATAACTTGGGCCAATTGATTTCTTGTTTGGGCTCTCAAATTAAATTGTTTGGGCTATGTAAAATAGCATGATCCCATTGATAAATTTTATCTTACCCTAATTATTTAATTAGGATTTTCATTCCACTTATGCATATAAATTTATTTAACCATAAACATTTTCCACATAAATAATAACATATTCATTCCTTATATGTCAAATTTTTTCAATATCATTAATATTTAATTAATATATTTAATTACCACGTGACTTAAAATTCTTGGTTATTACATTCTCCCCTCTTATAAGAATTTCATCCCTAATTTCATATAAGGTTACTAAAAAGATTTGGATAATTCTTCCTTATTTTTTCCTCGAGTTCCCAATGTAGCTTCTTCAAAGATTGTTGTTCCTCCAAAGAACTTTAAATGTAATCTAATAACCTTATTCCTTAGTTTCGCTATTTCCTATCTAATATTTCTACATGAATTTCTTCATATGACAAATCCTTCTCAACTTGAATTGGCTCGTGTGATATCACATGCTTGAGGTCGCTTATATATCGTAACACCGACACATGAAACACATTGTGAATATGTTCCATTCAGGAGGTAGAGCTACCTCATATGCCACCTCACCTATCTTTTTCAATATTTTAAATGGTCCAATAAATCTTGGACTCAGTTTACCTTTCTTCCCAAATCTAATCTTCCCTTTCCAGGGAGACACTTTCAAAAACACATAGCTTCCCACTTCGAAATCCCTTTTCTTGCGATGCAAATCTGCATACTTCTTTTAACAATCTTGAGCTGCTATTAGTTGAGCTCTTATAACCTTAATGATCTCCACTGTCTGTTGTACCAATTCTGGCCCCAACAATCTTCGTTCACCTACTTCGTCCCCCAACATAAGGGCATTCTACATTTCCTTCCATATAGGGCTTCATATGGTGGCATTCCAATGCTTGTGATAACTATTATTATATGCAAATTCTACTAGTGGAAGATGATCCTCCCAGCTTCCTTTAAAGTCCATTACACAGGCTCTGAGCATGTCTTCTAATGTTTGAATCGTTCTCTCGCTTTGTCCATCGGTTTCTGGATGATACTCGGTACTCAACCTTAATTGTGTCCCCATTCTTTCTTGAAGACTCCTCCAAAATTTTGATGTGAAGCGCGGATCTTTATCAGACACTATTGATATTGGCACCCCATGTCTTGAAATAATTTCCTTGATATACAATTTGGCCAACTGATCCAAATTATACCTAATCCTTTTCGGCAAAAAGTGCGTTGACTTTGTAAGATGATCAACAATTACTCATATCGCATCGTAACCTTTCTGTGTTGTTGGAAGTCCCACCACAAAATCTATCGTGACATGCTCCCATTTCCATTCTGGAATCTCCAATGGCTGCAATAACCCGCTGGGTCGTTGATGCTCTGCCTTGACTCTCTGACATGCTAGACATCTGTTGACGCATTCAGCAACTTCTTTCTTCATACTCGGCCACCAATAATGTTGACGCAAATCTTGATACATCTTCGTGCTTCCCGGGTGTATCGAATATCTCGTACTATGCGCTTCTTGTAAAATATCTTCTCTTAACTCTGGAACTGCAGGTACCCATACTTGTCCTTCAAATCTTAGTAATCCAGTGCCATCTATCTTATACTTCAACTCTTCGCCTTCAGCTAATCGCTTCTTGATATTACCACATTCTTCATCATTTTCTTGTGATTCTTTCACCTTGTCCAATAAAGTTGGACTTGCTTCCATTTCGATAACATGCCACATATTATCCCTATATTCTGACCGACTAATTAAATAAAAAATAAGCTTAGGTAGGTCATACTAGCGAAGGATTTACCCATCTCTCTCCTCCTAGTTCTAGTCTCACATCTCAGCCAGAGATCATATCCCTAAGCTTTGATACCAACTGTGACGCTGTGAGGAATGATTTGTTTGAGTTGTGATTCTGTGGACAAAATCCTTATAAGGAGGGAAGGATGTAACAATCTAGAATTTTAATTGTAATTTTAAATATTTATTGAATTATATAAATATTTAATGGATGTGGTTAGTGTTGAATAAATATTTAATTTGATTTGACTTAATTGGTTAATTATTTGGTAAGTAAATAATTAAGGAGTTAAGAAAATTAATTGTTATAAGATAATATACTAATTTAATTTAATAATTAAATTAGAGAGTTTATAATGATTAAATGAATTATTATATTTTAATTTGAATTTGTAATTAGAATGATGTGTTAGTTGATTAAATAAAGTTATAAATATAAAGAAGATTATAATTTTGTGGTATTGATTTATGTGTTAAAGTAATTTAATAAATTGTTATTAGAATTAATTAAATTAATTATTGAAAATTTAATTAAATAAAAGTGTGACAAATAACCTTACTATAAAGGAGTTATTAAAATAAATTAAAGGAGTTTAATTCAGTTTTTGCCAAACAAGACTTAATGCATATTAAATCTTTATTTTAAATGTGTTTTACCAAACGAGGCTTAAGGATTAAATGATTATATTTTAAGTGGGTAGCCAAACAAGCCTTATGGCTTTTGATTTTCAAAAATATTATAACTGATATCAATTATACATATAATTATATTATATAATTAATACATATTATATCATATACGTTATATTTTGTTATTACGTTAGTTAGAGTTAGGAAGAAAGACTCAGAAGAAGAAAAAGAAGAGAAGAAGAAAGGCTAGAGGATTTGAGAGATAAGTTGGAGAAAAGAAGCTTGAGAATCAAAGAGAAGTTATCATCTTTTAGAAAACAAGGTATCTGTTGGAAGAATGCATATTTTGATTTGATGTTTAAAGTAAATGCTCATGATTATATGTAAAGTCCTTAAAGGAATATGTGTACAAGGACTTAGTGATAGATCAAATTTGTTAGGTTGATCTTAGCTTTTGGTGTTCATCTTTCTGTAAATGAATGTATAGATAAAGAGATCAAAGATGTTAGGTTGATCTATGACTTGAAAAGTATAGATAGGCTTCAATAAGAATCGTAGTCTATCAAGCTGATCAACAGATTGCAATCGTTCACCTATACTATTACATAAGTAATCTAAGGGTTCGTCTTCACCTTGCCCTTGTCCTTGCCTGAGCCTTCGGTCCGCTCGATCTTGACTGTGTTCATATGGTTCAAGCAAGAGTGATCATGACTAACTCAGCAAGTACTACAATTCTAATAAACAACATGCTTAAAACATAGAAGTCATATATCTTCAGAAACGGAACAATAGTTACGAAGTACTATTGATAATTCAAAATATCACTTCTTTTCATTCAAAATATTTTCCAACAACAATATTCAGTAGAATATCAACTAAGGCTCAAGACTATGAGCAGTTCATAATTTCTTATGAAAAGGACAACCCGACACTAAGTCCGTTAGTCCTAAGATAGCTTACGAAAGCACTTCGGGCGATCAAATTTATAGTACTTTCTATGTTGATCAACACTACATTCATTAAACGTGTATACGTTTAAGTTGTGGCAACCTCACGTGCCTGTTGTTAAATGACAAAAATATTTTAGCATACTTGGTCTTCGATTGAAAACCATACCAATATAACTTGGTAAACATAAATCATGCTTGATAGAATCATAATATAAGGCTAGCCGAAAGAGTTGGCTTTAGACTTCATCATTCAAGACTTCATGTGAAAGAATACATGAATTACAAAACTTGTCCAGATCGAATCGAACAAGGGTTAGAATACTTGCCTTCAAATATGTCGCTTCTTGATTAACACACATACACTTTAAGTCTCTACGTTTCTACAATACATGATCATATAATGTACCACATTAGGTTATATATAATCAAGTATGTATACTATTATATCTTACCCTTCATCTTAATGTAAATCCTGACTTAGATCTACTATTATGGGTTTCCGGCTTTCATTACGTTATTCACATTCATTCATCTTTGATTGATTATTAACTCTTAATCATCATGCATTAGTGTCTTACAAGTACCTTTACAATGTTATGTTTATATCTCGACCATTACTAACAAGTTCCCTTTCATTCTATACTTGTAAACATTCTTGTCAACAAAACTCTAGGATCGCACCATGGCACCACACTTAACTTTCTCGTGATCTCTCGCACATGCCATGAAGTTAAGCAGAGATCTGCTTGCCCAACCTCATGCTTCTTGCCATGCGCTGCTTTAAGGGTCATGAGTCACGCTTACTGCAGTGACTATGTTCCTCAGACAGTTTGCAAAATTTTAAAAATTTCACGAAACTCCTGGACGCATAACTTCTTCGTTATAAGTCCGAATTAGTCCGTTCAAAAGCCTACGGTTCACAAATTTCATACTTTACACATTCATATAAGAATTTTATCTATTTGACTTCGTTTGCTAAAATTTCACCTATTAGTCCATTTTCAACGAAAAACGATAAATGTCCGTGAACGCTCAACGCCGCTTTCTTCATTCTAAGTAGAATTCGGTCATTTTTGAGTCCGCAACTTTATAATGCCAAATATGACTTGTCTCCATCGAAAACCAACGTTTTTGACTTCAAACACAAAATACGACCTCCATTCCGAGAATTTTACTTAATTCGACGATAATCATCCAATCGTGTGAATTCGATAAAACTACATTCTTAATGATTCTAAATGGATTTCAACCAACATATGATCATTACAAGTTACTTATTACACCAACTTATAATCAAAGTAGGTTTTGAATTATTCTCATAAAGTCAATGACTTAATTAACTTATGAACTACAATTCCTCACGCTTTATGACTTTCTATGAACTTAAGTCCATTAATCAATGTTCTCATGCTATAATCAACATATTAACATCATATGACAACATATGATAAGTTCTTCATGATTCTAACAACTTATTAGAGTTCAAGTTGCTTATTCACTTATTCGACAAGTTCATTCCTTAATGACTTATTACATGTTATTATCAAACAATCCCCCTTCTCTATCAATCCTATCATAGAAGAGATAAAGATAAAAGATATGAGTCTTACCCTTGAAGACTATGACTTCAATTCACTTTGGAAAATCTAACAAAGGTTGAAGTGGCTTATAAGTGCTTAAGTGGCTTATTCTCTCAACCAAATAAGTAGCTTATCTTGAGAGGAGTTGGATAAAATTTGAACAACCAACAAATGAATGGTGAGTTCTCTATTTATAGGCAACCAAAAGCTAGGGCATTATAGACAATTGGACATTCCACCTCCTTTAATCACCTCCGTAACCCCCACCTCCTTACTATTCACAACTTAACCTCCAAGTCTACTTGCTAGCCACTTCTATTACTTGATCATCACACCTAATGTTTGCCCATCAAGTCTACCCATTTCTCACTTGGTTTGCCCCATGGATCATGGCTTAACATTGGGCTTGCTAATTAATCTAGTTAATTCCTTATTGGGATTGTACTACCATAGTTTGGACTCATAACTTATCAAACACTTGGGCTTGATTGCCACATTCTATTGGACTCCTTTCATAAGGCTAATAATCCTACAAGTCCATTACCTCTTATTTAAACAACTTAACATTTATACCCCACATATAATCTTCGTATGCTAGCTCGTATATTAATTCTTAATATACGCTATCTCATTCTTCATACATAATAGTATAATACGTCAGATTATACCTACATTCATTACCTTCATATAATGATTACACATTATACGATCACAACTTTCTTCCTTTAATGCTTAATAAACCTAACGTTCCCAAATTAAGTCCGCATGCGAAATATTACATTTTCTATACTTAGATTATTATTACATATTCCATCTCACCTTGATATTATAACGTTACGTATTTCTCTAAAGTTCAAAAATAATTCTTGAAAGCATAAATCAATGAATAGTGTTTTTTGAAAATTTCTAAAAGCTTTTATTTTCGCTCTTAGAAATTCAAACACTTTAATTCTCTCAATGTAGTTAAAATACTTTGACATTCCAACGTTTCTAGGTTATAGAATCGACATTCGCCTTTATCCATACGTAATACTAATAAATAATATTATTTTATTCATTATTAAAAGTATTTACAAAGGTTCAATTTTCTCGGGGCATTACATTCTCACCCCTTATAAGGATTCTCGCCCCCTGAATATCGCTATATATATATAAAAATTACACAAATAATTGAGGGTAACTCTTTTTCATCATTTATTCTAACTCCCACGTTGCTTCTTTTGCATCGTGGTTCTTCCATATCACCTTCACTGAAGGTATGACTTTATTTCGCAGAACTTGTTCTTTTTTATCGACAATTTGAATCGGCGTTTCCTCATAATGCGTAAGACCTTCTCGATATGAATAGGCTCATATTCCATAACGTGCTTATAATCCGCTTATAAGGATGTAACACTGATACGTGAAATACATTATGTATTCGTTTCTAGGTCTTGAGGTAAGGCTATCATATAAGCTACCTCACCTACCCGTTTTAATACCTTAAAAGGTCCTACAAACCTCGGACTTAACTTTCCTTTCTTTCCAAAATATATCTTTCATTTCCAGGGAGATACTTTTAGAAATACGTACGAACCTACTTCAAACTCGTAAACTTCTTCTGTCTGTCTTGAGCTGCTAGAAGATGCATTTGTATCTTCTTGACAATATCCGCTGTCTGTTGCACCAATTACGTCCCAACATTCTCTGCTTCTCCTACCTCATCCCAATCTAGTGGCGCTCAGATTTCCTCCCATACAAAGCTTCGTAAAGCGGCATACCTATACTTGCATGATAACTATTGTTATACGTAAACTCCACTAATGGTAGATGATTATCCCAACGACACTTAAGATCCATGACGCAAAATCTTAACATATCTTCTAACGTCTGAATTGTCCTCTCGCTTTGTCCATCCGTCTGTGGATGATACGCCATACTTAGCTTCAACTGCGTTCCCAATTGCTCTTGTAGACTCCTCCAAAAGTTCGATGTGAATCATGGGTCACGATCTGACACAATCGATACTGGTACTCCATGTCTGGAGATTATTTCCTTAATATAAAGTCTAGCTAATTGGTCTAAGTTATACTTGACCCTAATTGGAAAAAAGTGAGCCGACTTCGTCAACCGGTCCACTATTACCCAAATCGTATCATACCCCTTTTGAGTAGTCGGAAGTCCCACCACAAAATCCATCGTGATATTCTCCTATTTCCACTCCGAAATTTCTAATGACTGTAGCAAGCCACTGGGTCGTTGATGTTCGGCTTAACTCTCTGACAAGTCAAGCACCTACTCACGTACTTGGCTATTTCTCTCTTCATGTTCGGCCACCAGAAACTCTGTCGAAGATCTTGATACATCTTAGTGCTACCAGGATGAATCGAAAACCTTGAACTATGAGCCTCTTGAGAACTCCGCTCCCTTAATTACGCCTCATTCTAACCCAAATTCGTCCTTCAAATCTCAATAATCCCTCATTATCAAGACTATACTTAGTATCTTTTTCATTGGCCAGCCGCTCCTTCATCCGGTCACACTCATCCGTTTTGAGTTGTACCTCTTTAACTCTCTCTACAATGGTAGATTTCATCTCCGTCGCAAACAACATTTGTCCTCCTTCACTTAGCAGCTTCACTTCTAACTTCATCCTAGTTATCTCTGTTATCAATTCAGTTTGAGCTGTCAACAAAGATAACTTTTCCCGACCCTTCCTACTTAAGGCGCCTAAGAATTACATCGGGCTTTCCCGGGTGATATAGGATTTCACAAATGTAATCCTTTATCAAATCCAACCATCTCCTCCGCTTCATATTCAACTCCTACGTGTGAAGATATATTTTAGACTCTTGTGGTCCATGTATATCTCACATTTTTCTCCATAAAGATAATGTCTCCATATCTTTAGAGCAAAAACTATCTTTATGGCCTAACTCTAGAATCGATGTCCCATACCAAGTAGCCACCACCGCTACCACAACTCCAACCCCAAAGATCGATGCCTTCACGCAAGAAGCCACAAAGACCATTGTACACGAGCCGCACAATACCAAGATAGTATAAAAAAGTGAAATACAATACCACTTAGCAGATTTTCCAGAAAATGCAAAATTTTAATGTTCAAGTATAGAAATGAGTTAGTGACCTAGTCTAATGAACATAAAAACTTGTTAGACATATAATGAGATATTAAAATGAGTTTTTACCAAGTCAAGAAGGCAATTACATGTTATTTGAATCGTTGATTATGTAATTAACTTGTTGTTCGTGTAGTATTATATTATGTGAAAACAATTATGGTAATTTGACTAAGTATGGTCATGAAGTCGAGTTTAGACAAAGAATAAATTATGATGTTTAGTACGTTATTATTGACTGGTATTGTGAACGTAATTGATATGTAGGATTTAATTCAAAGAATGAGTTTGTTTAAGTGTAATCTACGCACGAGGCAAGTTTCTAAACCTTATCTTGTTACATTGAGCAAGTTTTCCAACTCTACATTTACGTTGAGCAAGTTTCTTACCCTAAACTTTCGTTGAGCAAGTTTCCTAATCCTACTTGTTATTGTTATATAATTTGATTAATTCATCTTTCGATATTGAGCAAGTTCTCATTATTATTGATCAAGCCTGTCTTATATATTAAAGCTTATTAATCTTCAAGCATGATGTTTGTTATATAATAATTATTCTATCAGATACCTTTTAGATGTTATTCAAGTTAAATATTCATTCACTGTTAAACCTTGTTAGACTAGCGAACCCTTATTGATTCGACTAGTCCATAGTTGATGAGCATTCTAAATTTCAGAACCCCTTGATGAATTATCCAAACCAAACTTCCTTTGGTGCGGACTCGAATGTCAAAATTGAGATGAACAACCCTGTATAGGGGATTATTTACGCTTTAGCGTTAAGATATTGTGCACAGTATGGTACTAAGGGCTGATCCCCCTAAGTACGAGAAGAAGAGTCCATAGTCTTATGACTGTTAAAGGTTTCAAGTAAAACACTTGACAACCTAGGACATAGTTCAAGGTCTTATGACCCTCAGAATTTCTTTTGATTCTTGTTATCCATTCTTGATTCAAAAGTTGAGCTTTATATCAGAAGTTATTATTTCTCTCGCATGTTATTATTCATTGTTATATTGTTATACTTGTGGGAAATCGTGCTCACTCTTGCATAATAATAACATTGCAGTTAAGAAGGAAAGAGCGAACCTTCCACTAGTAAGGGCAAGGGCAAGCTTAGCAAGTAATGAAGACTATTTATTTATGTGATTATGTAATGATAGTTAGACTTGATGTTACTTAAGACTTATTTGTTTATGTTTTCCACACAGATGATTTAAGGTTAGAGTAACCTGGGATTTATTATTATTCAATTGATGTAACCCCATAAGGGGAGAGATTTTTTTTTTTATTTTTATATATTGTATGGTTTGCAATTTATTTATGGGTAGATAGATAGATGATGTTTGTACAGTGAACACTAAATCCCGTGGAAATGGAATTACCGGATTTGGGGTGTCATAGACATGACCTAAAAACTGCACCTTCTCCAACCAAAATTCACACTTAGTGAATTTCGCATACAACTTCTCCATTCTTAGTGTCTCCAACACTAATCTTAGGTGTTCAACATGATCTTCCTCAAGCGCCTTAGAATAGACTAGAATATCATCTATAAACACCACGACCTAACTTGTCCAAATATTATTTGAACACTCTGTCATCATATCCATAAATGCACCGTGTATTTATTTAACCCAAACGACATCACCAGAACTCGTAATGACCATAACGAGTCCTAAATGTCGCTTTGACACATCCTCCTTCCTAACCTTCAACTGATGATACCCCATCCTTAAATCTATTTTAGAAAATACTTAGCCCTTTCAACCGATCAAAGAGATCATCGATCCTGGCAATGGGTATTTATTTTTTTATCGTTAACTTGTTCAACTCTCGATAGTCGATACACGCCTTAACGACCCATCCTTCTTCTTGACAAACAAGATTCTGGGGTGCTTCCATGGAAAACACTCAATTTGAATGTACTTCCTGCTCTAATGCTTCTTGCAATCGCACCATCAACTCCTTCATCTCCACTTTGGCGCCATACGATACGGTGCCTCGAAAGCTGTGCCGCTCCGACACAATGTCTATCACAAACTCGCTCTCCCTATCTCAAGGAAGATCTTACAATTCGCTTCGAAAATACATCTGGCATGAATTCCCTCACTATAGGTATTTGTTCCATGGTTGCTACCACTCTCTAGGTATCAACAACATGACACAAATAGCCTACGCATCCCTTCCTTAACAATTTCCTAGTTTGTGTCATGGTTAAACAACACGAACGTCCCAGCGATCTATTCCCCGTAAAAATACTACCCGAGGTTGTTCTAACGTTTTAATGTTCACACATTTATTTTGACAATCTATAATTGCCCCATGGTTTACTAACCAATCCATCCCGAGAATTATGTCGAATTCTCCTAACTTTATCGGTAACAAATCTACTGATAATTTACAACCCCGTATATCTACGCAACAACTCCTTTGAACATTTTCAACAGGAATTATTTCTTCATTTGCAACCTTAATATTTAAAGGTATAGGCAACTTTTCGGGAAGTAATCCTAATCGTCTAGCAAAATCGCATGCTATAAATGAACAAGTAGCACCCGAATCAAACAGCACGTACACATTGATATCGTTGATCAGAATAATACCTGCGACGACGTCCCCTGATGCAACTGCATCTTGGACTGTCATGTTAAAGGTACGGCCCATCGGCCTACCCGGCTGTGCTGGCCCACTAATAGCTAACTTACCGCTATTAGCGCCCCGATTCCCGTCCATCCCCTTCTTCGGGCAGTTCTTCCCATGTGGTCAGTTGATCCACACACAAAGCATCTGTGTTTCTTCTTCGGACTCGGATAATTAGACTCAATGTGCCCCTCCTGTCCATAATTGTAACAGATGGCCTTCCCCTTGAGACAGACTCCTAAGTGAGTCTTCCCACAGGTCTTGCATGCCTCCATTCTTTTCTTCGGGTCTCCTTGCTTCACTCCGATATTCCCAGAGCTAAATACCTTCCTTTTCTGACCCTCGCCACAACCATTGGCTCCCTCGATCTTTACTCCCCCATCTACCTTACCCTTATTTTTCTTTTCTTTGTGGTATTGGCTCAACGCCTCACTACCACCTTCGGCGATTATCTCCTTCTCTAAAATGGTTCCGAAAGAAGTACTTTGGAACATTGATATACGGTTATAGAGCCAGGGTTTTAGGCCCTGCTCGAACCGTCGCGCCTTCCTCACCTCCGTATCCACTTGGTGTGGAGCGAACCGCGCTAGTTCATTGAACTTAGCAGCGTATTGGGGAACCATCATGTCACCTTGTTCCAACTCCAGAAACCGCATCTCCATCCTCCCTTGCATGCTCGTGGGAAAGTAGTTCTCGAAGAATATCTCCTTGAACCTATCCCACGCCGATTCGCTTATCCCTACCCTTCTAGCCGATTGGCTTCCCACCAAAAGTTGGCCTCTCCCTTCATCATATAGGTCGCAAAGGCAACCTTTTAGGCCTCTTCGACATTTGCTATTACAAATGCCTTCTCTATCTCCTTAACCCACATTTGGGCTTCAATTGGGTCCGTAGTTCCTTTGAACTCCGGCGGACCCACGCTCTTGAAATCCTTAAAGGTAGTAGCTCGTGCTACTCCTGGATTTACTGGGATATTAGCCCCTATTCTATTAAATGCGGCTATTATTAAATTAACAAATTACTGCATCGGGTTAACCGGACCTCCTTCCAGTTGATTCACGCTCGCATTTTGATTATGTTGCACTCTTCTTGGCGGCATTTTGCTGATACATAAACACATTTCGTTATTATTCCTTTCTTTATTAGTTATCATTAATATTTAAACAATAACTCCAACATCCATAACTCATTGCTTTCCATAAAAAGGACTTATATTCATTCTTCGTAGTATAATACTACATCGATTACATACACAGCCTAAGCTGCTTACATTACTTTCCCGCTATCACTTTCCAAAAATTAGGATTTACAAAGACTACCCTTTACTATACAAAAAGGGCTTTACGTCACTACTACTTACAAAATATTTACATACTACTCTAACTACTACTAGTCTACATATGCCTCAAGGCATTCTCGAAATCTCTGCTTGGCAAGACCCAAGAATGATATCACGGCTAATAGTATGCAGGTGTTTGCCCTACCTCTACAGGATATCCAAATACCTATCATTGAAATCATGCGAGAACTCCTATAGATATAGGACATTCTCCCTATCTTCTGCACCTTTGTCTTTAGCTCCTCCTTGAGCTCAAAGACCTCGTGTTTTAAATCCTCGGACTTTATCCTTAGCTGCAATTCTCTCTTGTGTTCGCTCCCATATGGACTCGACATCGCCTTGTCCTCTATAACCATTTGGAACTCGCCTTGACTCCTTAACCTCCCCGACAAGAATGGATATTTCTATCCAACACCGACATGAATAGAGACATCATCGACCCCCTGTGAGTTATCTCTCACGCTATAGCCACTGGGTTAAAGGAGACTATCTCTACCTCCTCCTCTATCATCCCATCAAACACTGACATGTAGTCAGCTTCCTCTAAGTCTCCAGACTCAATGATCACTACATCTGGCTCTGCTGCTATAGGGTTCGGTATAACCTCTACTTGGTTCACCGATTCTTCACTAATGGTTTGCTCATTAACAAACATCTCATTTACTTCTGACATCTACACAAAACAATTAAGTTGATTAGTACACGTCAGTAGAATAATAAAAACACATAACATAATCATAATGCATTTTTATAAGGTTATTTTCCTTTCTTGTACTTCTTTGACTTCTCTTAAGGTTATGTCTTAAGGTTTTTAATCCCCCCCTTAAGTTTTATAACCTAATGCTTTGATACCAACCTGTGACGCCCCCAAATTCAGGTCTCTTCTAACCCGACAGATGGTGCTACACGGTACTACCATTCATTCATTCATTCATTCAATTGAATAGTCTCAAAAGGACAAATATAACTTCTATATAACCAAAATAATATTACATTCTCCAGGTTCTTTGTAGCCCATTCGTTTGTTCTTGTCTTAATATCAAATATAT
Source organism: Panax quinquefolius (assembly GCA_020205615.1). NCBI lineage: Eukaryota > Viridiplantae > Streptophyta > Magnoliopsida > Apiales > Araliaceae > Panax > Panax quinquefolius. The sequence goes on along the minus strand of JAINUW010000804.1, from coordinate 252,958 downwards.
TACAATAATTCATGTAGGGTTTTCGGCACAAAAATGCAGCGAAAATAGAAAATAAATCAAAGCAATTCCGAAACCCAAAACAGGATCCAAGCGAAACTAAAATTAATTTAGTGGTTTAAATATTATACCGATTATGGAAAAATTCTGAAATAGCTTCGAATCCTTTACGCAATCCAATTAGAACCGCTGCCTACTTATCCACATCGAACGCCGCATCAACCGTCCAAACGATTCTCGCAATAAGAGGGACTTATGGTACTAGCCACCAAAGGAACGATTATGAAACTGCTTTCTCTCTAGTCTCTCTAAGAAGCGGCTAGGGTTTTTCAATTATGATGTAACCCTAAGTAGTCGCTATATATCATATATATAGTAGTTAAAAGGAATTAATCAAATCAAAACCTAATTTCATAAAATCCGAATTTTATATATATATATATATATATATATCTTAATTAAGTCTTACTTAATTAATATACATATATATATATAAATTATCCTTAAATTCGTGATTTAAATAATATTAATCATATTAATATATTTAAATCCTTATAATTTAAATTAATTCCCTTTTAATAACCTTCTATGTGTGTGACCTTATAGGTTATTATTACATTGGCAATAATTTTAAAATCATATTATAAAATTATAAACAGTGAGCGGCATCTAGTAATGCATCATTGCTACCCAAGTAATAATAAGATCGATGATTCGATGCAACCTTTTTGTTACCAATGTTTCAATGTAATTTAATCCTTTTAACCTTAATATCCTAGATTAAACTCGAGTCATGGAATGTGTCATACTCCTCATAATTTAATCTGAGTTTTCTTGATCAATGAGTAGACTATATGAAATAAATCACTATTTGAGCATGGACATGCATTTCATAGTCCTACTCAATCAAGAGGCCTATGGATATCACCCCTAATAAATAGGAGGGTTAAATTCCATCTAGATCACTTATATTCCTCACACGATTCATGATGTACCCAATAATCACCTTTATAGTCCACCCTATTAAAGGTGACATTTGATGATATCAAAGTACATAAATTCTCGTGTAGTAATATAGTGATTTCAGGTCGGAGGACCATTACATCATTGTCACTATGAGAATTTCTAATGACACTTCGCATAATGCTCCACATAGAATTCTCATGGTGGGTCTGTCCAGTACATTGTTCTCTAACATGTACCTATGCATTGACTTAATATCTCATATATTTATGACCAATGAGATTTGGTCATCAGTCAATCCACATACTAGTCTCAATGCATCATTGTTGTCCCATCAACAATGATACTCGACTAGGGACATTTAAGAACAATGATACTAATTGTAATTATATAATCTCATGTTCAAGTCACATACTTGAAACTATATAATTTGTATCACTATTCTAAGGATTTTTATTATGTTAACATTTATATAACGCAGTAAATAAAACCATAATAAAATCATTCATTTAATCAATCAAATATAATATGAAAACGTTAAACAATTATATCAAATAATTGGCCTCTAGGTCAAAAACTCTAACAGTTCACCTATACTATTACATAAGTAATCTAAGGGTTCATCTTCGCCTTTCCCTTGTCCTTGCATGAGCTTTCGGTCCACTCGATCTTAGCTGTTTTCATATGGTTCATGCAAGAGTGAGCATGACTAGCTCATCAAGTACTACAATTCTAATAAACAACATGCTTAAAACATAAAACTCATATATCTTCAGTAACTGAACAATAGTTACGAAGTACTATCGATAATTTAAAATAGCACTTCTTTTCATTCAAAACGTTTTCCAACAACAATATTCAGTAGAATATCAACTAAGGCTCGGAACTATGAGCAGTTCATAATTTCTTTTGAAAAGGACAACCCAAGGCACTAAGTCCGTAAAGTCCCACATAGCTTACGAGCACTTCGGGTGATCAACCCATAGTACTCTATGTTGATCAACACTACATTCATTAAACGTGTATATACGTTTAAGTTGTAACAACCTCACGCGTGCACGTTAAAAACGACAAAAACATTTTAGCATACTTGGTCTTCAATTGAAAACCATACCAATATAACTCGGTAAACAAAAATCATGCTTGACAGAATCATAATATAAGTCTAGCTGAAAGAATTGGCTTTAGACTTCATCATTCAAGACTTCATGCGAAAGAATACATGAATTACAAAGCTTGTCCAGACTGAACTGGAACAAGGGTTAGAATACTTGCCTTCAGAGTCTGCTAACTGATTAACACACGTACACTTTAAGTCTCTACGTTTCTACAATACATGATCATATAACATACCACATTAGGTTATATATAATCAAGTATGTATACTATTATATCTTACCCTTCATCTCAATGTAAATCCTGACTTAGATCTACTATTATGGGTTTCCGCCTTTCATTACGTCATTTACATTACGTCCACTTTTAATTGATTATCAACCTTTAATCATCATACATTACATGTCTAACAATGCCTTAACAATGTTATATTAACACCTTAGTTCATTACCAAGAGTTTTCTTTCATTCTATACTTGTAAACATTCTTGTCCATCAAAATTCTAGGATCAGCCACACACTTCACACTAAACTTCTGCATCTCGGCGCCGCAACAAGACGAGTTAGCGATATCTGCAGTTCCGACCTCGTGGCTGTGGCCCAGCTTTAAGGCTCAATGCGCTCTGTGCCTCAGATAATTTTGCAGATTTGAAAATTTTAAGAACTTCCCGGACGCATCACTTCTTCGTTATAAGTCCGAATTGGTCCATTCAAAAGCCTACGGTTCACAAATTTCATACTCTATGCGTTCATATAATAATTTTATCTATTTGACTTCGTTTGCTAAAATTTCACCTATGAGTTCATTTTTAATGAAAACGATAAACGTCCGTGAACGTTCAACGCTCGTTTCTTCGGTCATTTTCGAGTCCGCAACTCTATAATGCCAAATATGACTTGTCTCCATCGAAAACCAACGTTTCCGACTTCAAACACAAAATACGACTTCCATTCCGAGAATTTCACGAATTGGACGATAATCGTCCAATCGTGTGAATTTCGGCAAAACTACATTCTTAATGATTCTAAATGGATTTCAACCAACATATGATCATCACAAGTTACTTAGTACACCAACTTATAATCAAAGTAGGTTTTGACTTATTCTCATAAGTCAATGACTTAATCAACTTATGAACTATAATTCCTCATGCTTATGACTTACTATAAACTTAAGTCCATCAATCAATGTTCTCATGCTATATTCAACATATTAATCATAATATGACAACATATGATAAGTTTTGCATGGTTCTAGCAACTTATTAATGTTCAAGTTGCTTATCCAAATTATTCGGCTTAAAGTTCATTCCTTATTAACCTATTACATGATCTTAGAATACATGTTCATTAATAACACTTCCCTTATCATCCTATTATAATAGAGATGAAAGAACATTGGACACAAGATCATTACCTTTGAAGTCTAACTTCTTCTTCTTGGAAAATCTAATTTTGACTTAAAAGTGCTTATTTGCTCTACCAAATAAGTAGCTTATATTTGAGAGGAGTTGGATGAAATAACAACCAACAAAAATTGAAATGAGCCTTCTATTTATAGGCCATCCAAATCTAGGGTAGAATGGTCATTATAACCTTCCACCTCCTTAACTAACCTCCTCATTCCACCTCCTTAATCCTCCACCTCCTTACTATTCATAACCTATCAATTAAGTAAACTTGCTAGCCACTTCTAAAACTTGGTCACCACACTTTTTGTTTGCCCATCAAGCTTACCCATTTTACACTAGGTTTGACCCATGGATCAAGGCTTTTCATTGGGCTTTGATAATTAATCTAACTACTTTCTTAATGGGCTTGTGCTACATAGTTTGGACTAATGATATATCAAACACTTGGGCTTGATTGTCAAATTATATTAGACTTCTCTTATTAGGCTAATAATCCTACAAGTCCATTACCTCTTATTAATCAACTTAACATATATATACCACGTATAATCTTCGTATGCTAGCTCGTATATTAATTCGTAATATACGTTATTTCATTCTCCATTCTTAATAGTACAATACGTTGTATTATACTTACATTCATTACCATCATATAATGAATACACATTATACGATCACAACTTTCTTCCTTTAACGCTTAATAAACCTAACTTTCCCAAATTAAGTCCGCATGCGAAATATTACGTTTTCCATACTTAGGTTATTATTACATAATCCATATCACATTGATATTATAACGTTACGTATTTCTCGGAAGTTCAAAATTAATTTCCGAGCAGAAATCGATGAATAGTGTTTTTCAGAAAATTTCTCGGAAAGCTTTTATTTTCGTCTTAGAAATTCAAACACTTTAATTCTCCCACGTAGTTAAAATACTATGACATTCCTACATTTCTAGGTTATAGAACGACATTCATCTTATCAACACGTAATAATAATAAATAATATTATTTTATTCATTATTAAAAGTATTTACAATTGTTCGATTTTCCGGGGCGTTACAGTACCTCGTCTTCTCTAATTTTTCTTAATGTAAATTCTAACTCCCTCCTATGTACTTCCCCTTGACTTCTGATCAAGGTTTCCATTTATTTTAAATAGTTTTGTAATAGAAATAGTTAGAATTAATTTTGAAGAATTAGAGATCAAGGAACAAGGAGCGCTTGAAGACCCGTTTGTAATGGAGCCCGAGTTTAAATGTAATAGTTATATTTAAATATTAATTCTTGCACCCCTAGGGTTTGACCTTTTTGGTTCACGTGGTGGCTCTAGTGAACCAAAATAGAATAAAAGTCCATAATCAATCCAGGTAGAATATAGTATTCTATATGTGCATGCTTATACTATATATATTATATATTATGCAAACATGCTTCGCATGTTAATTAATATGACTTGTATTTTATATATATATGTGTATACGCGCTAAACAAGATGAGACACATTAATTACTTGCAAACCCCTCAAATTTTTATATTAAGTCCTAAGCGTTCAAAGATATTTGGAATATTGAACGTCGCCTTCAACCATGATAAAAATTAATACAGTATTAAATATTTAATATGAGTTTGTTGTGTCACCACAAGGCAAGTATTAAGTATTTAAGATGTTAATTTATCACATTTGATGCTTATAAAGAAAATTGAACAATATTGTTTTGTTGTGTCACCACAAGGACAATATTTTTCTTTTTTGAATATATGGAGTGCTAGATTGGACTTAACTTGGATAATTTTGATTCGGATGTGCCACCACTTGATTAAAATAATCTAAGAGACAATATACAAGGAGTTACATAGTTGATGTAATTGACAATAGTTGTCTACCTATTTATTTATATATAGTTTATTGTGTCACCACAAGGCTATATACATTTGAAATGAGATCCTTATTCTCACTAGCAAATCTTTAATTAGATATTGCCGAACTATATATATTGAGGGTAATATAGTTTGAAGAAAATAGTGGGAGATACCAATTTAAAACAAGACCTAATTTATTTTGGTAATTAATAAAAGAATGTATGCTAAAATGTTGTTAATTACAAATTCATTTACATAATTTTACAATGTCTAAATTACTATCACTGCGAAACATATTAGATGTTAATTAACTGGACCGAATTACTCGGATTAGTTAAGAAAATTGAGAATAGTTCTCATGGCTGAAAAGCTATCTTATGTCCTTAATACGCCTATCCGTACAATGGATGCTCTTACTATATTCCTGCACATCAAGTAGATGATGGTGGGGGAAAGTAGGACTGATGGATATCAGATATCTAAGGAGCTCTTCCAATCTAGAATGACCGATGACACTACAGTACAGATAAAAGTCCTTAACATAATCAATTTGATTGATCAACTAGGACAACGGGTTTTGTCTTGGATGGAGAGTTGAGACAAGAGTTGATCTTGCACTCACTCCCGAACTCCTTTCACAATTGTTGTGAATTTATCATATGAACAAGCTAGATATCAGCCTCACTGACTAGCTTAACATGTTGAAAAATGTTGAGAGTCACTTTCCAACCAAGAAAGATCAAGTCTTACTGGTAGAGGTCAAATGATCTTCTAAAAAGAAGAACGATTCTAAGAAGGTAAATAGAAAAGGCAAAAACAAAGGATAATAAAAACAAAACTGATACGGATAGCAAAGGAATTTGCTTCCACTGCAATAAGCCACGCCACTGGAAAAGAAACTGCGAGAAACATCTTGCAGTGCTAACCAAAGAAGCTTAGTGAAGCTTCGGTTACAAATATAGTTTTTTATTCATGATTAAAATAAATTTTTCTTTAAGTAAAAGTTCTACTTAGGTATTGGATACCAACTTTGGTTATCATAAATATAGAATTATAAAAGGACCAAGCAGAAGTAGAAAGCTAAACAAATATAAGTAATCCTATGTGTGAGAAATGAAGCAAAGGTTGCCACATTAGCCATAGAAACTTATAGTTTAGCAATGCCTACGGGCATATCTATAAGTCAATAAGTTGTTATTGTATTCCAATTCTTGTTAGAAACATTATTTCCATTTTATTGTTGGACAATAAAATTTTTGGTATTATAATTAAGAACAATTGTTGTTCTATTTATAATAATAATGTTTTTGTATAGAACTGGAATATTACTTAATAGATTTAGTATACTTAACTTACGTGAAAATATATTTTGCAAATTGAACAAACTAGTATAAGAAAAGGAGATGATCATTCAAAGAGTTGAATGCGTGTATTTACTGAAATACAAGTGTGAATTATTTGAAAGGTTCAAAGAATTCAGAAGTGAAACAAATTGGCGAAGTATTAAAATTCTTTGATTAGATCAAGGAATAAATACTTGTGCAATAAGTATCTAGATCATCTCAAATGGTTTTCTCATAATGGACACCTCCTGATACTCAATAATTGATTAATGTATCTGAAAGGAAAAATCGTACCTTGTTGGACATGGTGCGGTCTATAATGATTTTACCGACATTCCAGTATGCTTCTGGGGTAATGTCCTAGAAATGGCTGCATATCTATAAAAAAGGTAACCTCAAAATCCAGCCTCAAGACTCCATAAAAGTTATGGACAGGGATGATTCCTCATCTTAAGTATGTTAAGATAAAGGGTTGTCCAACTTATGTGAAAAGTTTTCAAAGGATAAGCTTGGGACAAAATTTGACAAGTACAAATTTGTGGGACATCCTAAAGTAAGTTTAGGGTATATGTTATATAATCCTACTTAGCAAAAGGTGTTTGTTGCGAAACACACTACCTTCTAAGATAAAGATGCTTATTATTGAAGGGGCTAGTGGGAGGATAATAGATCTTGAAGAGTTCAAGAACCACAAAACACTATAAGTCAAATAAGAGAAATCTGTAGATAAACTTTTATTACATGTAACCTAATCGTAACTGAATATTATAGAAGATACACGGAGGTATGGATTCATCATAGATGATGATGATGAGGTACGCATCATAGAAGATGATGATCCAGTTACATACGATTTGGTAAGAGTTGTAGACACTCATAGAAATGAATTGAAGCAAGCTTCTCAAATATGGAACATTCGTTTTGATGAGACAATCAAAAAGTTTGATTTTATCAAAAGCAAGAATGAACCAAGTGTGTGCAAAATTGTCAGTGGGAGCGTCATGACATTTCTAGTATTATATGTTGATATACTACGGATATGGAATGACATGCCAATGCTAGAATCAGTAAAGATAAAGTTGTCTAAATATTCCTCCATGAATGATTTAGGAAGAATATCTTAATTGGGGATACAAATCTATAGATAGATTTGAGAGGATGCTCTACAAAACCCAAAGAACGTATATTCATTTGATGCTAAAGTCATTTAGCATGGAAAACTCCAAGAGATGTCTCATGTTGATGAGCCATAGAGTGTATCTCTCTTAATAGTCCCCATAGACTCATAAAAGAGAGATAACATGAGTAACTATCATGTATGCAATGAAATATACAAGACCTGATGTTGATCAGTCATATTCTGGAGAAGTTCACTATGAGTCAGTGAAAAACATCTTAAAGTACTTAACCGGCACTAAGGATGTGATTAAAATTTATGGTGAGTCTAAATTAAAACTAGAGGGCTTAACAGACTCACGTTTTTCAGTCAGACCAAGACGATAGAAAATCCACTTTAAGGTAAAGCATTACCTTGAACAGTGGTGCTGTGGCGCCCCCAAATCCGGGTTCTCAAACCTCGGGTTTGGTACTCACGATCCATCATCATCATAAGTATTCTATAAACAATTGCGGAATAATAAACATAAATTGTTCATTATAATAAAGTCTTCCAATCAATATCCCAAAGTCTATTAACCTTAACTTATATATACCTTAATTAAGTTATCCTTAGTAACACAAAAGGTTTACATTACTAATGTACATAATATAATATAATACATAAACATTCTTATTATCTATTCCTGCACTTTTCCTTTGCCTTTGTCTTTCTTGGACATCTCTGGCATAGCTGAAATAAATATCATGATATAGCAAGGGTAAGCAATAAATTTGCTTAGCAAGTTTAAGTACAAGAAAGATATATCATGATTAGCAAGAAATTTGTCGTTTAATGTTCAACAATAGAAAGTAATTGCGAAAGAACATGAATTAAGTCTTGATAACTGAATATTCGAATGATTGAATAATGAGATCTTTGAGTGGTCGAATGAACATGAACATATGCTAAGGTTGTTAAGATTTTTAAACTGGTCCTTTTAATAAGTTTTGGTATTCAAGGATCACCTTTTCATACCGTGTATTATGCATAAACACTTGTTGTACGAGCATTAATTATTTTTCAATAATGCTTTAATCAAATTGTTCTTTTTCTCAGTCTTGAGTTCTTACCAAGTCAATTGGTGAAGAACATCTTTTAACAAAATATTTGATTTAATAAATTTAGACATACTTGATCTAGCTGATATAATGAGCATAGATCCATATCTTAAATAGTTCATGAACAAAAGAACTTTAAATAATTCACAGTTCAATAATATTAGAACATGAATTTAATTGCACTGAGTGCGAGTATCAATAATCAATATAGATGTGAATAATAAACAATAATTATTCACTAACATGCTTTGAAAAGAATAACTCAAGTTTGAGTTAGAGAACTTGCCTGTTCGATGAGCTACAGCTAACTAGCTTTAAATAAACTCTTTGAACGACCTAGCATTGACAATGTTGGTCTATTAATTAGTACTGCATATAATTGTATGTCTATACGCTTACTTGTGCTATTATCTAGCAAATAGTTCAATCACGAGGTACACATAATATAATATACTATCATTAGTCCATAAGATATTTAATAAATCTTAGGTTAATGATTTAATTAATTTATAATATTTTTTTAAGTAATAAACACTTATTAGATCTTTAAACAATTTATTATAATTGTTTAATTAATGAGTTATTTAAATTCTATTCATTTAATTACTATTTAATATTAGTTAAATAGTAATTAATTTGTTATCTTTAGTTATTATTTAATAATAAATAATAGCTAATTACATCTACTTATTATTTAATGTTAATTAAATAATAAATAATTAATATTATTAATATTATTTGTCTTTAATTATTATTTATTATTAATTAAATAATAATTATTAATTTATTTACTTCATTAATCTTTAATTATTCATTACTATTAATAAATGAATAATTAATTAACATTTGTCCTTATTTATTATTAAATAATAATTAATTAATTATTTATTCTTGAATAACAAATAATTAATTTACTTCATAAGTCTTTAATTATTCTTTCTTGTTAATCTAAGAATAATTAATTATCATCGGTTCTTATTTATTATTTAATATCAATTAAATAATAAATAATTATTTATAAAATTTATATCAATGTAATTAATTAATTACATTATTATTACATAATCTTACTTAAAATATCCTTTAATCATTATTTAATATTAATTAAATAATAATTAATTAATGGTTTAACTCTATTAATTATTTAATCTTAATTAAATAATCAATAGTTAGTTTATTACCACTTAACTCTACTTAATTATCACTTAAATAATAATTAAATAGTTAATTATATTTAAATTATATGTAATTAGTTTAATCGTCATTTAGTGGCATTAACAATTATTAATTAGTAAGTTTTAAATGATTTAAATAAGTTTAAACCATTAATTACTTAATAATTACATAACTATCGAGATAAATTCGAATTAAATATTTTAATATTCTTCACAATTTTAAAATTTTTTTGGTCCCGAACCCTTCATCAAAACCGGCGGAAACTAGGTGAACTTGTCAGGAAAGTTTGTCCTGTTATTTAAACCTGAACCGATAAAGCTTTTATATGTATATTTTCTCTAATTTTCCAGATTTGGGGTCCTTTACTAAAACTTAAATAAAATGAAATCTACAACTCCGATTTAGGTCCAGTAGGTCTCGTTGGATTCGTATCTTCCCGAACTACAATTTTCATTTATCAAACATCAAATTTGGACATGTTTTAGTTACCGAAATAGCCAGAAACTGAACTGTTTTGCACAGTCCTTCATCAGTGAGGTGTTTTTAGAAAAAATTTCATATCTTGCTCATTTTAAAACATTTTTGCATGCTTCAAAAGTGATTTTGTTCTTAACTTACATATCTAGCATAAAAAGAAAGAAAATCACATAAACTATTAGTAGGTTTCAAAATAAAAAAAAAATCTTCAAGGTCAAGTTTTCCGGTAAAACCCATTTTCATGCATTTTACTAAACTTTTCTACACAAACACATATCAATACACAAGTTAAATCCATTAAACTCTATATCTATCATTCTAGCATGCTTCTAGCCATTTAAAGCTTGAACTTCATGTATCTAGCATAAAATACACTAAGCATGCAAGACTTGGGTGTTTCTTAAACATTTGTACATACTTTCTTTTCTTTCCTCTTTGATCAATTTTTAAACACCCAAAAATATAAGATCCAAACATGTTGCACTAAAAAGAAATAAATCAAGAGTTTTGAAAGTTCATGAACATAGGTTCTTTATTTTTGTAAAACCAACAAAATACATGAAATTAAAACTTGAGATTCAATATTTTTACCTTGATCTTAATGCTACTTTTCTTGTTTTTCCAAAGTATGAGATAAATCTAGGTGGCATCAAAGAAATTTCTTCCTCCTCTCCTTAAAAGCTTCCCAAATTTCTTACTCTCTATTTCTTTCTTTTTGGTTTGCTTTTGCACTTTGCTAGTTAACTACTAAGTGAAAAGTTTCTTTATAAAAAAATGTGGGGGTATTTATAGGCAATGAATATATATAGATATAACTTGTATATATCTATTAATCTTCCAATATCTTGCTTGCCTTGGTTGAAAAATATTTATTAAGCTATAAAAGGCTAGTGGGCTATTTAGGTGGGTTGGTAAACAACCCTTGACCAACCAAAAAGGAAAACTAATACAATGAATCATGCGCTTCTTTTCCCCCTTGAATTTCCGGATCTACACCCATCTTGGCCAATTTTATTTGTTGATTTATTTGCTAATTAACCATCTAGAAGGTCCATACAAATTGGGCCATAACTTGGGCGAATTGATTTCTTGCTTGGGCTCTCAAATTAAATTGTTTGGGCTATGTAAAAATAGCATGATCCCATAGATAAATTTTATCTTACCCTAATTATTTAATTAGGATTTTCATTCCACTCATGCATATAAATTTATTTAACCATAAACATTTTCCACATAAATAATAACATATTCATTCCTTATATGTCACAAAGTTTTCAATATCATTAATATTTAATTAATATATTTAATTACCGCGTGACTTAAAATTCTTGGTTATTACATTCTCCCCTCCTTATAAGAATTCCGTCCCCCGAATTTCACATAAGGTTACTCAAAAAGATTTGGATAATTCTTCCTTATTTTTTCCTCGAGTTCCCACGTAGCTTCTTCAGTATTGTGGTTCCGCCAAAGAACTTTAACAGAACGAATAACCTTATTCCTTAGTTTCTGCTCTTTCCTATCTAATATTTCTACAGGAATTTCTTCATATGACAAATCCTTCTCAACTTGAATTGGCTCGTGTGATATCACATGCTTGAAGTTAGGCTTATATGGCCGCAACACTAACACAAGAAACACATTGTGAATATGTTCCAGTTCAGGAGGTAGAGCTACCTTATACGCCACCTCACCTATCTTTTTCAATATTTTAAATGGTCCAATAAATCATGGACTCAGTTTACCTTTCTTCCCAAATCTAATCTTCCCTTTCTTGGGAGACACTTTCAAAAACACATAGCTTCCCAGTTCAAAATCCCTTTTCTTGTGATGCAAATCTGCATACTTCTTTTAACGATCCTAAGCTGCTATTAGTCGAGCTCTTATAACCTTAATGATTTCCACTGTCTGTTGTACCAATTCTGGCCCCAACAATCTTCGTTCACCTACTTCGTCCCAACATAAGGGCGTTCTACATTTCCTTCCATACAGGGCTTCGTATGGTGGCATTCCAATGCTTACATGATAACTATTATTATATGCAAATTCTACCAGTGGAAGATGATCCTCTCAGCTTCCTTTGAAGTCCATTACACAGGCTCTGAGCATGTCTTCTAATGTTTGAATCGTTCTCTCGCTTTGTCCATCGGTTTCTGGATGATACGCGGTACTCAACCTTAACTGTGTCCCCATTCTTTCTTGAAGACTCCTCCAAAATTTTGATGTGAAGCATGGATCTCTATCAGACATAATTGATATTGGCACCCCATATCTCGAAATAATTTCCTTGATATACAATTTGGCCAACTGATCCAAATTATACCTAATCCTTATCGGCAAAAAGTGCGCTGACTTTGTAAGACGATCAACAATTACCCATATCGCATCGTAACCTTTCTGTGTTGTTGGAAGTCCCACCACAAAATCCATCGTGACGTGCTCCCATTTCCATTCTGGAATCTCCAATGTCTGCAATAACCCGCTGGGTCGTTGATGCTCTGCCTTGACTCTCTGACATGCTAGACATCTGTTGACACATTCATCAACTTCTCTCTTCATATTCGGCCACCAATAATGTTGACGCAAATCTTGATACATCTTCGTGCTTCCCGGGTGTATCGAATATCTCGTACTATGCGCTTCTTGTAAAATCTCTTCTCTTAACTCTAGAACTGCAGGTACCCATATTCGTCCTTCAAATCTTAGTATTCCAGTGCCATCTATCTTATACTTCAACTCTTCGCCTTCAGCTAATCGCTTCTTGATATTACCACATTCTTCATCATTTTCTTGTGATTCTTTCACCTTGTCCAATAAAGTTGGACTTGGTTCCATTTCTATTACTCTATCCGAATCCTTCGGATTTTTCACCTCCAACTCCATTTTCTCCATTTCTCTTACTAATTCTTCCTGTTCTGTCAATACAAATAATTTTTCCCGGCTCTTTCTGCTTAGAGCATCTGCCACTATATTGGCCTTCCCGGGATGATATAGAATATCACAATCATAGTCCTTGATCAATTCTAACCATCTCCTCTGCCTCATGTTTAACTTCTTTTGTGTAAAGATATACTTCATACTTTTGTGGTCTGTGTATATCTCACACTTTTCTCCGTAGAGATAATGTCTCCAAATCTTAAGGGCAAATACCACCGCAGCCAATTCAAGGTCATGGGTAGGGTATCCCTTCTCATAATCCTTTAACTGCCGTGATGCGTACGTAATGACTTTACCATTCTGTATTAACACGCAACCCAGTCCTTTGTGCGACGCATCACTATACACTGTAAAATCCCCTGTACTATCTGGTAAAGATAACACAGGTGCTTCACTTAATCTTTTTTTTAATTCCTGAAAACTCTGTTCACATTTCTCTGTCCACACATACTTAACAGTCTTCCTCGTTAGATTAGTTAATGGTGTCGCTATCTTCGAGAAATCCTGAATAAACCTTTGGTAATATCCTGCCAATCCCAAGAAACTTCTGATCTCTGTCGGTGTCTTCGGTTGTCCCCAATTTTTCACCGCTTCTACTTTCGCTGGATCAACAGAAATTCCCTCGTTGTCAATGACATGCCCCAGAAATTGAACTCTCTTCAACCAGAACTCACACTTTGAAAATTTAGCATATAACTTCTCTTTTCTTAAGGTTTCCAATACAATACGTAGATGTTCAGCATGCTCCTCTTCAGTCTTTGAATACACCAAAATGTCGTCAATGAACACCACCACAAATTTATCCAAATACGGTTTAAATACTCTATTCATCAAGTCCATAAAAGCAGCTGGCACATTCGTCAGTCCAAACGACATCACTAAGAACTCATAATGACCGTAAAGATTTCTAAATGCTGTCTTTGGAACATCTTCTTTTCTCACCTTCAACTGATGATAACCAGTCCTTAAGTCAATCTTCGAAAAACATCTTCGATACGGCGCTTTCGATATCGGCGATGTCCCCGGTACTAAATCAATCACAAACTCTATTTCTCTGTCTGGAGGAAGTCTTAGAAGTTCTTCTGGAAAGACATCCCCAAACTTATTAACTATAGGTATTTGCCCCATGTCAGAATTCACAACCCGTGTATCCACTGCATGAGCCAAATAACCTTCACATCCTTTTTGTAACATTCTCCTGGCCTGCATCATCATCAGACAACCTGTTTTCCTTGGCGATTTGCTACAATAAAATACAACTTTAGACTTCTCTGGTGTCTTAAGCCGTATGATGTTTTTCTGGCAATCTATAACTACCTCATGATTAAACAACTAATCCATTCCTAAGATAACATCAAATTCTCCTAAGCGTATCAGAATCAAATTCACGCTTAACTTATGTCCTCTTATTTCCACACCACAGTTGTTATGGATAAATTCTACAAGGATCACTTCTTTGTTTGCAACTTCTATATTCATTGGGTTCTTTAACTTTTCACATGGTAAGTTTAATCTTCTAGCAAATTCATCAAACACAAATGAACAGGTAGCTCCCGAATCAAATAATACGTAGGCATTTATATTATTGATCGGAATAATACCTGTTACCACCTCCTTTGATGCCACTGCGTCTTGCACAGTCATGTTGAACGTTCGGGCTGTCGGCTTACTCTGCTGAACTGGTCCTCCAATGGTTAACTTTGTAGAATTGCTCTTGTTTCCGCTTCCTCCATCTGTATTCCTCTTCAATGGACAATCCTTGAATCGACGCCCCGTTCCTCCACAAGAAAAGTAACCACCTTTCTTCGGCTTAGGACAATTTGGTGAAATATGTCCTTCTTGACCACAATTATAACATACAATTGTTGTGAATTTTTTATATGAACAAGCTAGATATCAGCCTCACTGACTAGCTTAACATGTTGAAAAATGTTGAGAGTCACTTTCCAACCAAGAAAGACCTAGTCTTACTGGTAGGGGTCAAAGGATCTTCTAAAAAGAAGAACGATTCTAAGAAGGTAAATAGAAAAGGCAAAAACAAAGGATAATAAGAACAAAATTGACACGAATAGCAAAGGAGTTTGCTTCCACTGCAATAAGCCACGCCACTGGAAAAGAAACTGTGAGAAGCATCTTGCAGTGCTAACCAAAGAAGCTTAGTGAAGCTTCGGTTACAAATATAGTTTTTTATTCATGATTAAAATAAATTTTTCTTTAAGTCAAGGTTCTACTTGGGTATTGGATACCAACTTTGGTTATCATAAATATAGATTTATGAAGGGACCAAGCAGAAGTAGAAAGCTAAACAAATATAAGTAATCCTATGTGTGGGAAAGGAAGCAAAGGTTGCCACATTAGCCATAGAAACTTATAGTTTAGCAATGCCTACGGGAAAATCTATAAGTCAATAAGTTGTTATTGTATTCCAATTCTTGTTAGAAACATTATTTTCATTTTATTATTGGACAATAAAATTTTTGGTATTATAATTAAGAACAATTGTTGTTCTATTTATAATAATAATGTTTTTGCATAGAACTGGAATATTACTTAATGGATTTAGTATACTTGACTTACGTGAAAATATATTTTGCAAATTGAACAAACTAGTATAAGAAAAGGAGATGATCATTCAAAGAGTTGAATGCGTGTATTTGCTGAAATACAAGTGTGAATTATTTGAAAGGTTTAAAGAATTCAGAAGTGAAACAAATTGGCAAAGTATTAAAATTCTTTGATTAGATCAAGGAATAAATACTTGTGCAATAAGTTTCTAGATCATCTCAAATGGTTTTCTCATAATGGACACCTCCTGATACTCAATAATTGATTGATGTATCTGAAAGAAAAAATCGTACCTTGTTGGACATGGTACGGTCCATAATGATTTTACCGACATTCCAGTATGCTTCTGGGGTAATGTCCTAGAAATGGCTGCATATCTATAATAAAGATAACCTCAAAATCCAGCCATAAGACTCCATAAAAGTTATGGACAGGGATGATTCCTAATCTTAAGTATGTTAAGATAAATGGTTGTCCAACTTATGTGAAAAGGTTTCAAAGGATAAGCTTGGGACAAAATTTGACAAGTACAAATTTGTGGGGCATCCTAAAGTAAGTTTAGGGTATATGTTATATAATCCTACTTAGCAAAAGGTGTTTGTTGCGAAACACGCTACCATCTAAGATAAAGATGCTTATCATTGAAGGGGCTAGTGGGAGGATAATAGATCTTGAAGAGTTCAAGAACCACAAAACACTATAAGTCAAATAAGAGGAATCTGTAGATAGACCTATTGTACCATAACTGAATCGTAAATCTGGAATAGTACCGAAGATACCTGGGAGGTATGGATTCATCATAGATGATGATGATGAGGTACGTATCATAGAAGATGATGATCCAGTTACATACGATTTGGTAGGAGTTGTAGACACTCATAAAAATGAATTAAAGCAAGCTTCTCAAATATGGAACATTCGTTTTGATGAGACAATCAAAAAGTTTGATTTTATCAAAAGCAAGAATGAACCAAGTGTGTACAAAAGGGTCAGTGGGAGCGTCGTGACATTTCTAGTATTATATGTTGATATACTATGGATACGGAATGGCATGCCAATGCTAGAATCAGTAAAGATAAAGTTGTCTAAACATTCCTCCATGAATGATTTGGGAAGAGTATCTTAATTGGGGATACAAATCTATATAGATAGATTTGAGAGGATGCTCGATATAACCCAAAGAACGTATATTCATTTGATGCTAAAGTCGTTTAGCATGGAAAACTCCAAGAGATGTCTCATGTTGATGAGCCATGGAGTGTATCTCTCTTAATAGTCCCCATAGACTCATAAAAGAGAGATCACATGAGTAACTATCATGTATGGAATGAAATATACGAGACCTGATGTTGATCAATCATATTCTGGATAAGTTCACTATGAGTCAATGAAAAACATCTTAAAGTACTTAACCGGCACTAAGGATGTGATTAAAATTTATGGTGAGTCTAAATTAAAACTAGAGGGCTTAACAGACTCAAGTTTTTCAGACACACCAAGACGACAAAAAATCCACTTTAAGATAAAGCATTACCTTGAATAGTGGTGTAGTGAATTGGATGTTAGGTTTGTAATATTCAAGAACGCAATCAAATTGCAAAAATAATGCGAAAACGTGTACAAATCAGAGTTTAAAATTTTACAAACCATATACGCGGATCACCCTTTATGCACAATTATTAATTAAACGAAAAGATAAAGAATAAAATCATACCCTTGAAGATTCGAGCTTCCTCAGGTACAAGTTCACCTCCAATCCTTTTCGCGTTCAACTTGAATCCACCGGGTTTGGTTCCTTCCTTTGATCAACGTTAGCCACCCAAGTGTTTGGCCTCTAGAGGTGATCCACCAAGGAAGAATAAGAATTCAAGAAGATGGGTATTTGGGTCAAACCCTAGTTTTCTATCTCTATAGAAAGGAACGTACTCTCCAACTTTTGGAATAACGTATGTTGTAAAAGTCAACAACCACAACACCCATAATAAGACTCCTCTTATTTATAGATGTGGGCAACCCACCTTAACAATTAAGGAATTGAGATTTATTTAATTAATTAAATTCTTTTAATTAATTAAGCTCCCTAATCTTATTAGGGATAATTAATTAAACTTCTTTAACTAATTTTCCTTCCTAATCCAATTAGGAATAAATGAGAGTACTTATATTAAATTAATTCCTAAACTCTTTTAGAAATTAAAATAATAATAATAATTGTAATAATATTAATAAGACTCCTCTTATTAATTTATATTTAATATTTCTAAAATATTAAATAATAAATATTAAGCTATTTAATTTTTTCTATCACCATAGATTAAATTAAATATACTTAACATATTATTACGATTATGCCATTAACTTCTTAAATAATTATTCTTCCTTTTATGGTGTGACCCTTTAGGTTCTCCATATTAAACCTAGGTTGTGAATAAATCAATTAGAACAATTCTAATCTTATTTAAATAAATAAATTAAACAATTAATTTATTTAAATAATATTTATTCTACAATAGGGATAAGCTTCCCTAGCGATCAACGACTTTCCAGATAATATAGATTTCAACATTAATCATAAAAGAACCTTTGAGTAAATAGTTACCGCACAATTCAATCCTTCCACCATACAATGTCCCAATTAAATATAAGACATGGAATTCTTTGTCAAGTCTTATTTTATTTAATTATATGTATTTCGACTCTTAAATGCACAACTCCAAATAATGCAAATTAGAAACTCCTTTCTAATTTCATTACGCCTTAACCAAGGACTCTTTGGGTTGTCATTTATCGAATCACATAGACATTTCTCTTCTTTTAATAAGTGGTAGATTCTTTATTGATCATACATTATCTCCATATACAACTTATTATACCCAAGCATACCCTTTTATATACCCTAAGGGTCTTAAGGAATAAGTCAAAGTATAACTCATCATACACAAGATACTATGATGATCTCAAATCCAAGGATCACTTGTACTACTATCACTACAGGAATTCCTATTGACAGGCAAGTAAAACTCCATTAGGTATTCCTTAGCGAGCCACGTTCAGTGAACTTATTCTCTAATTAGAACCTACATACTTGCTTTAGTGTCTCTACACAAATGATCATGAGATCAATCATCCTCATCCAATGAGCAAGCAACGTATGTACCAATCTATCCGGATTCACTAATCCCCAATTTAGTAATCCAACGATTGGGAACTATTTTAGTTTTATGCTTTCAAAGAATTTAGATCTCATTAGAATGATCATCATCATTATTCTAAAAGCATTGCTTAAAACTATGAGTTTATCACATATTATAAAATAGCATCATGTAGATAATTAAAAGCCTTTAATAAATTAATACTTTTTATTAATAAATGAATAAGATTGTTACAAAGTATATGCTTTATCATCAAACATGATTGGCTTGTGTGCATACTACTTTCATTGGAAAGGTTCCAAACAGCAAAGAGTTGCTGGTTTAGTGATAAAGACAAAGTATATAGCTATAAATGAAGCTACAAGTTGATTGTTTGGATAAAAAGTTCATTACAGAAAGCAATAGTTTCTAAGTCTCATCTTGGATCAAAACATGTGTCGTGGCACTTTCATTTGATTAAGGGAATCATTGAAAGATGGGAAATCACTATAGAGATAGTGGACTCTCAAGAACAACATTATGTGACGCCCCCAAAATAGGTCCATTCCATCCAACCCATTTTGAGTCGCCAAATACATGGTACAGAAATAACTACAACTTTATTAATACATTTGTCGTACAACTTCATAAGTAATCAGAGTGGAGTAAAATTCAAGAATAATCAAAACATGGATACAATCAAAGCTAGTATCCAGAATAGATATTTTGAACAAAAAGAAGAAATTTCATTTTTCGGTGAATAGTGCCGTATTCGTGAATAGTCAGATATCGTGAATAAAGCCGTATACGTGAATAGTAACTCTCACACCAAAAGATAGAAATTTCCCAAAACCATCATCACGCTTCGTGAATAGTACTCGTGAATAAGAACTCATGAATAGTAACTCATGAATAGTAACTCATGAATAGTACCTCATGAATAGTAACCCAAGCATGAAAAAGTTTCAAATTTGATAAAATTTCCAACCAATATTTCGAAGATAATGATATTGAAGAAATAATATCATTTTCGAATAAAATAACATCCTTTACCTCGAAAGACAAGATTTCTAGTTGAAACACCTGGATATAGGCTATGACTTGAACTTGCACCGTATATAGCAATACTCAAAGTATACTCAAAATACTCACAAGAATACGCCGATAATATAGAGAGAAAACTTCAATTTACGGTGTGATTTTCAATTCTAACCTAAGCACCCTATTTATAGGAAAATGCTTAGAACACCAAAGTAGAAAATTTAATAAATTAATATTATAATTTTTCCACAACTTTATACGCACACTAACAATCTGAATTCAGACTCCTAATCACATGTTAAATGAGTTTCAAAAATAAAAAAAATGTTTTTGTAATTAAAAATATTTTAAACTTCCAAAAATCAATTATTTTAGAAATTCAAAACTTCAATAATTCATAATAAATAGCCCTTTTATCAAAAAATTCGAATCTCGCGTTTTTTTATAGGAAATTCAATTCTCTACAACTTTGCAGAAGAAAGTTTTTCCAAATTCCAAACAGAAATTGACCAAAATCCATAAATGGACTATTTTACAGGCTATAATCAAATTTCGATCAATAATTGTGTCCACCAACACACAAAATATGTGTTAAACATTTAATGCACAAAAATACTCTTCCTCCTCATATACTCATATATCCCACATTCATTATAAAAATATCACTGTTAATATATTATTAAAATAATATATTTAAATGAATTATTTAATTAGAAAAATATAAAATATTAATTTTCAACAATTGTCACATTAAAAATTTTCTCCATCTATATCCACATAAAATCAATATTTTTCTCATCATATAAATCAATAATTAATTATTCACAAATAATATTACAGAATCACAGTACTGGCAACCAGGCCGTTTCCAGGAAAGAGTGGGCTTTCCAATAAGGATCTCTCCTTACTGGCGCGCAATTAGGTGACCAAACCTCTCCTTAGACAGAACTTTCTAGACATTGCCAATAACGTTATCCAATAATATTATTTAGATAATATGAATTATTGCTTCGATAATGGAAAATACTGTGTAATGACAATTTATTAAAACAACAGTAATATAAAATATCAATGCAGCAATTATTGAATCAATAAAATAAAATACTGAACAGTAATTACTATAACAATTATTGAGTAGTTCCTTCTTACGTAAGAATCAATAATTGGTGCAATACTGTGTGCTACTATTAACAACGCATATTAGTGTGTTTTAACCACCAGGTATTCCAACAGTATTAACGGTAACAACTATGCCATTATTTATAAACAACTCATATTTGTCGTTTTCTTCATCCAATCGCTTTCCGTTATGGGGCCCAAAAAATTGTCAGTGTCATTTAATATTCCCAAGCAATGATTTAATATTTCACGACCAAACGAATATTCCCTAATAATGAATATTTTATAACCATTTGCTTATTCGAAATATTTGCGTATTTTACCCATAACTATCCACATTAATCAAATCAACCCTTACTATTTCAAAATAATAGATAGAGAAAAATAAATTTCATTTATTAATAATTTGGGGTCTTACAACCTCCCCTCCTTATGAAATTTCGTCCTCGAAATTGACGTACGTACCTGGTATTTCGAAAAGATGAGAATACCTCGCTTTCATTTCCGTTTCCAACTCCCAGGTCATTTCCTCAATAGCATGGTTTATCCACAAAACTTTAACTTGTGGTATAACCTCGGTACATAGGACATGTTCTTTCCTATCCAAGATCTTGACAGGTACCTCCTTATACGTTAAGTCTTCGGCTATCTCGTCCGGTTCTAACTTTCAATAGCGTGGTTCGGTCAAGTAACATCGATCGTGAAAAACATTATGAACACGCGTCGTACTTGGCGATAAAAGCGAGTCTATAGGCCACGCCCTATTCGATCGAGAATTTCAAATAGATTAATAAATCGAAGGTTTGAGCTTTCCTCACCTCACCGATTCTTGCTTTTGAAATAACAACTTCTTGCACCTCCTTCTTCAAATTCATCAGCTCCGGTGTGTAGCTTGAACAACTTTAACTTTATCGATTAAAGTCGATTATACTCATATATCATCACGTGGGTACCTAGAGTTTTCATCTCCATCTCTATTATTTGTAAATTATCTGAAATGAGTCTTTGACAATATCGTACTTTTCACTTGTATACGATCTTCTACTCAACACGTCGGCTACCACGTTAAACTTTTCCGAGGATGGCATGGTCGTAAACATGTCTTTGAAATGAGTCTACTCTTGAGTTCTTCAAGCTCTTCCCACATTCCTTGCTCCATTCGAATTTTGTATCTCTACGAAGTTAGTTTGCATTAATGGAATAGCGATTCGAGAATATCCTTCAACGAATCTCCGATAATAACCAACTAAGCCTGAAAGCTACGTATTTCGATTCACGACTTAGGTTATTCTCAACTGTGACTCATATCCCAACCTTGGATAGCACGTTACAATGACACCTATCGGTTTACTATCGCATTTAATATGGTGTCCCCTACGAGAGTCCGCTTCGGTTCATTCCACAAAGGAAGTCACCAGATAAAGGCTCGGTACCAAATTCTATAGTTGAATTTTTAACTCCACGAAGTTCAATAGAGCCATTCGATATGAGATTTTAGAAATGAGTTTTGTCTGGGGTTCAAAGTCGATACAAAATTTAATATCGAAGCTTTGGGAGTAAGCCAAGAAATTCTTCAGAAATACGTCGGAAAAATCAATAACAACAGAATATTATTCAAATCGACGTGTCTTTATTCAAATCCATAACATGGACTAAGAAAACTTGACATCCATAATAAACGAATGACTTCATGGCTTGATATGAAAATGTTTGACTACAATGGTTTGATTGCTTGAATTGAATAACAGTTGCTTAGGAATATGAAAACTAACAACCTTACGAAAGTAATCAATTTCGGCATGATGAGTAGTTAACCTTAAAATCACATCAAAAGCAAATATCTCTATAGAAATATGGTTAATGAGTAATGTGATAGTGCCAACTGAATCAAGCAAGATTTCTAAACAACGGATGTAATGAAAGTTTCTCCTAACTGAGTCTCCATAAATAGGTCAAAGTCTAATTTCTCCGTAGTCAAGTTCAAATGTTGAGCGAAGCAAAGAGATAAAAGAATGGGTAGAACCCAGATCTAGTAAGGTATAAACTTCGCAAGAATTTATAATTAACTAACCCGATGCTAACCGTTCGGGTTCTTCGCATTTTGACTGTCACGACAAATGCTCTTCCGAGAACCGCTTGACTTTGACCTTTTCTCGGGACATCCTTTTGAGTCACCATTCCGCTTGACTGGGTTTCGATACTGCATAATCTCGAGCAATATGTCCTTCTTTTCCACAATTATAGCATACCTTAAACTGTTGTGGGCGGTTTGGGTGATATGTCCCTCTTTCCGCATTTGTAACATACGACCGGTGGTCTTTCTCTCCCTTGGAACCGATTCTTTGCGGTGTTGATGTCTTCACATGGTCGTTGTTGAATCTCCTCTTTTAAAATCTCCTCCCACTCGCTTCTTCTATTTTCATGGCCACGATTACCACCAGAGTGGTTACCGCCTTTGTCAAGTATTCTTCTTTCTCCGCCGGTTATCGTTATTCGATGGATAACTATCTTCTAGATGATCCTCGGTTATAATCCCTCGGTTGAACGTATTTCGTTATCTCGCTCTAACAACCGAGCCCTCGCTGACAACATCTGAAGAGAGAAAATTTATGAGAAATGAGATATTGACGTATGTCGGGTTTCAAACCTCTCGAAACATCCGCGTCATCGTTCCTCATTCTCCACCAAATGAGGTGCAAACTGGATAACTCCGCCGAACTTCGCGCCTCGTCTTTGGGACACCGTCGTGTTATCCTGCTCTAGTCTAATAAACTCCACTTCCTTCGTATAGCCAATACTTTCGAAGTACTTGTCATTGAATTGTTTCAAACATCTCCCATGACATCTTTGAGTGCATTTGGATGGAGTACGCTTCGCAGATTCCCACCAGTAATCTGCCTCATTACGGAACATAAAAGTAGCGAATGGAACTTTACGTTCTCCGTGCATCCCAAGACATCGAATATCTTGGTAATTTGCTTGACCCATGTTTCCGCCATGATCGGATCTGGTTTTCCCTTAAATTCGTGGTCCCAACTCTTTGAATCTTGCTTGGTGTGACCACCCGTGAATTGCTATCATTTCCTCCTCAGTATTTTGAACACGAGTCTCCCTCGTGCGATTTTTGCATGAACTACAAAAACTTCTAAACATCCCTCGTTCATCATCTACTCGGTGGTGTGTTGTTCACAGGAGGTACATTGCCCGACATGTTGCACGTTCTTCTCGTTAGTAAGATGAGCATCTCCACGGTCTCATTTACTCCAATCATTAATATTCTCGATTCGACATTCTCAAATCTTTGTCATAAAAAAAAGGGTTAATTAAGGAAATCAATATATCACATAATATCCTTATATACTAACCAACTAACAAATAAGCTTAGGTAGGATACACTAGCGAAGGATTTACTGTCTCTCCCTCCTAGTTCTATTCCCCGATCTCCGCCAGAGATAATATCCTAAGCTCGATATTAATCATGACGCCCCCAAAATAGGTCCATTCCATCCAACCCATTTTGAGTCGCCAAATACATGGTACAGAAATAACTACAACTTTATTAATACATTTATCGTGCAAAATACGACAACATATATACTGTGATTTTAAATACAATTATTGTCTTCTAGACAATATCCACATGCAAATAAATCCCCATCACAATTATTGATACATTATTTTACAAAAATGGTGAGGACTACTAAACAACTCTCTCTAGAACCTTCATTCCATACCCCGACTAAGTACTTCGCACATTCTCGCCTCCCGAGAAGAAAAATGGAACAAAAAGGAAAAGGGTGAGCTCAACTAGCCCGATAAAGAATAATATTATGACTAAGATAATATACAAAAATTATCGTTAGTCTTCAACAGGAAAAATCTAATAGAATACAATAGATAACCGCTTTTAAATCAATCTTCGCATTGAAATAATAATTCATTAGAAGAGTTAAGTAGAGAATGCAAACTACTATCTTCTATATATGAATTTAAAAGTTCATCGTCGATATTTTATCCTGTAACATCAATCAATATATATCTCGAATCAAATATTCATCTTTTTCTCTGAGGCAAAGATATTCATCGATTAATCATGTTCATCTAAACACTGCTCATCTTTGCACTACGGGCCAAAGATATTAATCGATTAGTCATGTTCATCTCAACACTGCTTCATCTTTGCACTACGGGCCAAAGATATTCATCAAGAAATCATTCATCTTTGCACTACAGGCCAAAGATATTCAGTAATATCATCATTTAGGACTGAGGATGATGAAAAATATTTTAAAGGAAACGAATCCAGTGAAACAAAAGAACAAATATAAAGGATTCGTATTTTAAACAATCCAAGTTCAAAAATACTTCATAAGTAATCAGAGTGGAGTAAAATTCAAGAATGATCAAAACATGGATACAATCAAAGCTAGTATCCAGAATAGATATTTTGGACAAAAAGAAGAAATTTCATTTTTAGATGAATAGTCTTGATTCGTGAATAGTTATCGATACGTGAATAGTGCCTTACACGTGAATAGTAACTCCGACACCAAAAGATAGAAATTTCCCAAAAACCATCATCACGCTTCGTGAATAGTACTCGTGAATAGTAACTCATGAATAGTAACTC
The DNA here is from genome assembly GCA_020205615.1 of Panax quinquefolius. Taxonomy (NCBI): domain Eukaryota; kingdom Viridiplantae; phylum Streptophyta; class Magnoliopsida; order Apiales; family Araliaceae; genus Panax; species Panax quinquefolius. The sequence continues at coordinate 226,976 of JAINUW010000804.1, read as the reverse complement.
ATGAATAGTAACTCATAAATAGTAACCCCGACATGAAAAAGTTCCAAATTTGATAAAAATTTCCAACCAATATTTCGGCATAATGATATTGAAGAAATAATATCATTTTCGAATAAAATAACATCCCTTACCTCGAAAGACAAGATTTCTTCTAGTTGAAACACCTGGGATATAGGCTATGACTTGAACTTGCACCGTATAGCAATACTCAAAGTATACTCAAAATACTCACAAGAATACGCTCGATAATATAGAGAGAGAAAACTTCAATTTCTGGTGTGATTTTCAATTCTAATCTAAGCACCCTATTTATAGGAAAATGCTTAGAACACCAAAGTAGAAAATTTAATAAATTAATATTATAATTTTTCCACAACTTCATACGCACACTAACAATCTGAATTCAGCCTCCTAATCACATGTTAAATGAGTTTTAAAAATGAAAAAAACGTTTTTGTAATTAAAAATATTTTAAACTTCCAAAAATCAATTATTTCGGAACTTCGGAATTTCAATAATTTATTATAAATAGCTCTTTTATCAGAAAATTCGAATCTTGCGAATTTTTATAGGAAATTCAATTCTCTACAACTTTGCAGAAGAATATTTTTCCAAATTCCAAACAGAAATTGACCGAAATCCATAAACGGGCGATTTTACAAGCTATAATCAAATTTCGGCCAATAATTGTGTCCACCAACACACAAAATATGTGTTAAACATTTAATGCCACAAAAATACTCTTCCTCCTCATATACTCATATATCCCACATTCATTATAAAAATATCACCGTTAATATATTATTAAAATAATATATTTAAATGAATTATTTTATCAGAAAAAGATAAAATATTAATTTTCAACAGTTGTCACATTAAAAATTTTCTCCATCTATATCCACATAAAATCAATATTTTTCTCATCATATAAATCAATAATTAATTATTCACAAATAATATTACAAAATCACAATCTTGACAACCAAAGTAGTTCCTGGAAAGAGGGGATTTCGAATAAGGATCTCTCCTTATTGGCGCGCAATTAGGTGACCAAACCCCTCCTTAGACAGAACTTTCTATACATTGCCAATAATGTTATCCAATAATATTATTCTGATAATATGAATTATTGCTTCGATAATGGAAAATACTTGTAATGACAATTTATTGAAACAACAATAATATAAAATATCAATGCAAAGAATTATTGAATAAATAAAATAAAATCTTCGAACATTAATTACTATAACAATTATTGAGTAGTGCCTTCTTACGTAAGAATCAATAATTGGTGCAATACTGCAAATGTGCTCATCATTAACAACGCATATTAGTGTGTTTTAACCACCGGGTATTCCAACGATAATTGATGTAACAACTACGCCGTTATTTATAAAAAACTTATATTTGTCGTTTTCTTCATCCAATCGCTTTCGTTATGGGGCCCACAAAAAGACTTCGCCGTCTGAATTTAATATTCCCAAGCGATTTAATATTCCACGACCAAACGAATATTCCCCACAATAATGAATATTTTATAACCATTTGCTTATTCAAATATTTATGTATTTTACCCATAACTATCCACATTAATCAAATCAACCCTTACTATTTCAAAATAATAAATAGAGGAAAATAAATTTCATTTATTAATAATTTGGGGTCTTACACATTACATATCCATTTACTGAAGCTTATCCAACAGCAGGATAATCGTCACTTAGAGAAGAAGAGTATGAGATACCATGACGATTGGCTTTAGTGCAAGTGGGAGATTGAAAGTAGTATGCACATAAGCCAATCATGTTTGATGATAAAGCATATACTTTGTAAATAATCTTATTCATTTATTAATAAAATGTATTAATTTATTAAAGGCTTTTAATTATCTACATGATGCTGTTTTATAATATGTGATAAACCCATAGTTTTAAGCAATGATTTTAGAATAATGATGATGATCATTCTAATGAAATCTAAATTCTTAGAAAGCTTAAAACTAAAATAGTTCCCAATCGTTGGATTACTAAATTGGGAATTAATGAATCCGGATAGATTGGTACATACGTTGCTTGCTCATTGGATGAGGATGATTGATCTCATGATCATTTGTGTGGAGACACTAAAGCAAGTATGTAGGTGCTTATTAGAGATTAAGTTCATTTGAGCGTTGGCTCGCTAAGGAATACCTAATGGAGTTTTACTTGTCTTCATCAATAGGAATTCACTGTAGTGATAGTAGTACAAGTGATCCTTGGACTTGAGATCATCATAGTATCTTGTGTATGATGAGTTATACTTTGACTTATTCCTTAAGACCCTTAGGGTATATCAAAGGGTATGCTTGGGTATAATAAGTTGTACATGGAGATAATGTATGATCAATAAAGAATCTACCACTTCTAGTAAAAGAAGATAAATGTCCTATGTGATTCGATAAATGATAACCCAAGAGTCCTTGGCGTAAGCGTAATGAAATTAGAAAGGAGTTTCTAATTTTATTATTGAGTTGTGCATTTAAGGATCGAAATACATATAATTAAATAAAATAAGACTTGACATATTCCATGTCTTATATTTAATTGGGACATTGTATGGTGGAAGGATTGAATTATCTGATAACTATTTACTCAAAGGTTCTTTTATGATTAATGTTGAAATCTATATTATCCGGAAAGTCGTTAATCGCTAGGGAGGCTTATCCTATTGTAGAATAAATATTATTTATTTAAATAAATTATTAGTTTAATTTATTTATTTAAATAAGATTAGAATTGTTCTAATTGATTTATTCACAACCTGGTTTAATATAGAGAACCTAAAGGGTCACACCATAAAAGGAAGAATAATTATTTAAGAAGTTAATGGCATAATCGTAATCTATGGTGATAGAATAAATTAAATAGCTTAATATTTATTATTTAATATTTTGAAAATATTAAATATAAATTAATAAGAGGAGTCTTATTATTATTATTACTATTATTATTATTTAATTCCTAAAGGAGTTTGGGAATTAATTAATAAAAGTACTCTCAATTATCCTAATAGGATTAGGAGGCAAATTAATTAAATAAGTTTAATTAATTATCCCTAATAAGATTAGGGAGCTTAATTAATTAAAAGAGTTTAATTAATTAAATTAAACCCAATTCCTTAATTGTTAAGGAGAGTTGCCTACATCTATAAATAAGTGGAGTCTTATTATGGGTGAGGAGGTTGACACTTTCACAACACGTGAATACGTGATTCCAATTGTTGGAGAGTACGCTCCTTTTTATGAGATAGAAAAACTAGGATTTTGCCAAACACCCATCTTCTTGAATCTTTCTTGTTCCTTGGTGGGTCACCTCTAGAGGCTAAACACTTGGGTGGCTAACGTTGATCAAAGGAAGGAACCAAACTTGGGTGATGGCTGCCATTTTTTTTCAAAATGGCATGCGTATAAAATAAATTAATATTTTATTAATTTAGTCTCCTTTGGCGTTCTAGCATTTTCCTATAAATAGACGCTTAAGTTAGAATTGAAAATCACACCAGAAACTGAAGTTTTCTCTCTCTATATTCTCGAGCATATTTTTTTGAGTATTTAGATACTTGGAGAGTTGCTATTCAGTGCAAGTTTCCTTCGGCTTTTCATCCGACATTTCGGTCAGAAGTACTGCTCTTTTGAGGTAAGGGATTTTAAGGATTATTATGTTTATCATGTTTCGTAATTTTTCGGACCTTCAAAAATTTTGGAAAAATTTGAAATGATAATTTGATGAGTTTCCTTGATTGTGTCCAAAAATGGCGATTATTGGATGTATAGATTAGGAGTTATGGATTTTATGAGACAAGACTATTTTAAAAGTAAACCCTTATAACTCCTTGTGGTTAACTCCAAAATTGGTGAAATTTTTATTGGGAGTACATCTATATAATATCAGTATACTCTGTAAATTTCGGAATTTTTGGACAAAAGTACAATTTATGATAAATGTTTAAATATTCTAAGCTTTTGGCCATGTGAAAAATAGTAAATGAATTTTAAAATTTCGAGAAAAATATATGTTCAATATGGGACTATATTCGCTAAATCCCAGAAAAGAAATATTTTTGGAACTGATTTGGTATTTTTCATGAAAATGGACTAGTTATGAGTAAATGAATTAAATATGTTATGTGAAGTAACAAAATTGAAAAATAGGATTTTATAGCTTGGGAATCCTATATATGGTATATCTGATTTTTTGATGAGGTTGTTGGTTATTGGTGATGAAATCTTATGAGTTTGGCATTTTAGTATGATTAAATGCATTAATTAGTAAAGTGTAAACAATTAAAATAAATTATTTATAAGTTTAAGAAATGATTAAAATATTGTGGTAGTATTAATAATATTTGATTATGAGATTATTAAGTGATTTATAACATTTGGATTAAGATGTTATGAAATCATTGATTTATGAATCTTACCCTTGAAATTAAATGCAGTTGTTGATCGTATTGTTTTTATTATCATATATAACATTTTTATAATCCCGGTGATGAAATTTCTCTTTGACTTAAGTGTAAAGATGGGTAGATTATTGGTATGATCATGACTATGATTTGGCCGGTAGTGCAACGATGAATTGTTGACTGGTATGATCATGACCATTGAATTTACAATTGAATATTTTTAGCTTAAGTGCAAAGGTGAATTGATCAACATGGTTATAATTATTGTTTATATAAATTCTGAAATGATTATATATTTCTTTGAGATATGAATATCTTTGGCCTGTAGTGCCAAGATGAATTGTTGATGAATATCTTTGGCGTATAGTGCAAAGATGACCTGTTGTTGAATATCTTTGGCCCGTAGAGCAAAGATGACCTGTTGTTGAATATCTTTGGCATGTAGTGCAAAGATGAACTGTTAATGAATATCTTTGACCCTTAGTGCAAAGATGAACTTATTAGTATGATTATGAACAGGAACTGTGATTTGGTATAACCATGATCTTTGATGTTTCAGGTAAAGACATTTGATGAAAAATATCTCCGTCTTGGATGAGAAGTGAAAATTAGAACTACAATTATGATTATGAGTTATTCACATGACTGTGAACAGGATCTGTTGAATAATGTTACAGGGTTAAAGCATTGTTGGTGGACTTTTAACATGGAGAAGATAATAGACTTTATGGTCTATTTGACTCTTCTAATGGATTGCTCGTTCCGCTGCAACTATGGTTGAAAAGTTTTATCATCTACCATATGTTCTAAATCTCTGATTTATTACTGATGAAGGCTATTGATAATTTTATTATCTTTAGTTATGATATTCTTTACTGAGCTAGTTGTGCTCACCCCTTTTGCTTCACAATTCCTTTCAGGTAATAAAAGTGTAGCTGGGTCAAGCGGGAATAACAGGGGAATAGTGTGGTGGTCCAAGACTATCAAAGTTTCTCAACACATTATAAAACGTCATGACATACAATATATAATTGTATTGAGGACCTAAGATGTGTGTGTCGTATATTATATGTCACTTAATAATTGATTTTGGTGAACAACAATAGGGTGAGGTGAACCCAACTTTGGAAGGGTGTTTTGCCACTATCATACAAGATGTCTAATAACATACAATCTCATGTTATCATAAGAAAGGGTTGTGCACATCCACTTGCTGAGTATATCTACGAGCACTACCTATATGATCTTGGAGTTGGGTTGAAACATAATGTTCAATCGCAGACGGTGGAGATAGTTATATGTCAAGAGAAGACTCACCATTGGAAGGAACATGATAGTAATCTTCTCATTTTTCTTTGGGGTCTATTAGATTAACCAAGGATAATTCTCTGGACATATGATATCTATCATAACCTAAACGCATGGCCTCCCATGTACGAAGGTTTCCATGAGCACTTCCCAAAGATTTTAATTTCTAAAACAGTTCTAGATTGTACCTTTATGTAAGGTATCACTGTGAGGTGCTGTCCATAGTTGGGACATGAGTCACAGTTGTTATTAAAACTCACAGTATATGTGTTATTGTATTTTGCACGACAATTGTAGTAATAAAGTTGTAGTTATTTTCTGTACCATGTATTTGGCGACTTAGAAAAGGTTGGATGGATTGGACCTATTTTGGGTGTGTCACAACCTAATGCTTTGATACCAACCTGTGACGCCTCCAAATCCGGGTATCTTCCAACCCGACAAATGGTGCTACACGGTACTACCATTCATTCATTCATTCAATTAAATAGTCTCAAAAGGACTAATATAACTTCTATATATCGAAAATAATATTAAATTTCCCTGGTTCTTTGTAACCCATTCGTTTGTTCTTGTCAAAATATCAAATATATTACAATCGTTCACCTATACTATTACATAAGTAATCTAAGGGTTCGTCTTCGCCTTGCCCTTGTCCTTGCCTGAGCCTTCGGTCCGCTCGATCTTGTCTGTGTTCATATGGTTCAAGCAAGAGTGAGCATGACTAGCTCAGCAAGTACTACAATTCTAATAAACAACATGCTTGAAACATAGAAGTCATATATCTTCAGTAACGGAACAATAGTTACGAAGTACTATTGATAATTCAAAATATCACTTCTTTTCATTCAAAACGTTTTCCAACAATAATATTCAGTAGAATATCAACTAAGGCTCAAGACTATGAGCAGTTCATAATTTCTTTTGAAAAGGACAACCCGACACTAAGTCCGTAAGTCTGGCATAGCTTACGAGCACTTCTGGGTGATTAGCCCATAGTACTCTATGTTAATCAACACTACATTCATTAAATGTGTATACGTTTAAGTTGTGGCAACCTCACGTGCCTGTCGTTAAATGACAAAAACATTTTAGCATACTTGGTCTTCGATTGAAAACCATACCAATATAACTCGGTAAACATAAATCATGCTTGATAGAATCATAATATAAGGTTAGCCTAAAGAGTTGGCTTTAGACTTCATCATTCAAGACTTCATGTGAAAGAATACATGAATTACAAAACTTGTCCAGACTGGACTGGAACAAGGGTTAGAATACTTGCCTTCAGCTTTTGCTTACTGATTAACACATGTACACTTTAAGTCTCTACGTTTCTACAATACATGATCATATAACGTACAACATTAGGTTATATATAATCAAGTATGTATACTATTATATCTTACCCTTCATCTCAATGTAAATCCTGACTTAGATCTACTATTATGGGTTTTTGGCTTTCATTACGTCATTCACATTCATTCATCTTTGATTTATTATTAACTCTTAATCATCATGCATTAGTGTCTTACAAGTACCTTACAATGTTATGTTTATATCTCAGTTCATTACTAACAAGTTCCCTTTCATTCTACACTTGTAAACATTCTTGTCCAACAAAACTCTAGGATCGGGCGCCATGCAAGTGCCACACTTAACTCGCATCTCATCATGCATGACACGAGTTAGAAGTATGCACAGTTCGACCTAAACTTTGCGGCGTGGGCTTTAAAGGCTGCGGTCACGGCAGACTACGTGCCTCGAGACGCTTTGCAAAATTTTAAAATTTCACGAAACTCCCGGACGCATAACTTCTTTGTTATAAGTCCGAATTGGTCCGTTCAAAAGCCTACGGTTCACAAATTTGATACTTTATGCGTTCATGCAAGAATTTTATCTATTTGACTTCCTTTGCTAAAATTTCACCTATTAGTCCATTTTCAACGAAAACGATAAACGTCCGTGAACATTCAACGTTTGTTTCTTTGTTCTAAGTCAGAATTCGGTCATTTTCGAGTCCGCAACTCTATAATCCCAAATATGATTTGTCTCCATCAAAAACCAACGTTTCCGACTTCAACACAAAATACGACCTCCATTCCGAGAATTTTACGAATTCAATGATAATCGTCCAGTCGTGTGAATTCCAGCAAAACTACATTCTTAATGATTCTAAATGGATTTCAACCAACATATGATCATTACAAGTTACTTATTACACCAACTTATAATCAAAGTAGGTTTTGACTTATTCTCAAAAGTCAATGACTTAATTAACTTATGAACTACAATTCCTCACGCTTATGACTTTCTATGAACTTAAGTCCATTAATCAAAGTTCTCATGCTATAATCAACATATTAACATCATATGACAACATATGATAAGTTCTTCATGATTCTAATAACTTATTAGAGTTCAAGTTACTTATTTACTTATTCGGCTTAAGTTCATTCCTTAATGACTTATTACATGTTATTATCAAACAATCCCCCTTCTCTATCACTCCTATCATAGAAGAGATAAAGATAAAAGATATGTGTCTTACCCTTGAAGACTATGACTTCAATTCACTTTGGAAAATCTAACAAAGGTTGAAGTGGCTTATAAGTGCTTAAGTGGCTTATTCTCTCTACCAAATAAGTATCTTATCTTGAGAGGAGTTGGATGAAATTTGAACAACCAACAAATGAATGGTGAGTTCTCTATTTATAGGCAACCAAAAGCTAGGGCATTATAGACAATTGGACATTCCACCTCCTTTAATCGCCTCCTTAACCACCACCTCCTTACTATTCATAACATAACCTCCAAGTCTACTTGCTAGCCACTTCTATTACTTGATCATCACACATAATGTTTGCCCATCAAGTTTACCCATTTCTCACTTGGTTTGCCCCATGGATCATGGCTTAACATTGGGCTTGCTAATTAATCTAGTTAATTCCTTATTGGGCTTGTACTACCATAGTTTGGACTCATAACTTATCAAACACTTGGGCTTGATTATCACATTCTATTGGAATCCTTTCATAAGGCTAATAATCCTACAAGTCCATTACCTCTTATTTACACAACTTAACATTTATACCCCACATATAATCTTCGTATGCTAGCTCGTATATTAATTCTTAATATACGTTATCTCATTCTTCATACATAATAGTACAATACGTCGTATTATACTTACATTCATTACCTTCATATAATGATTACACATTATACGATCACAACTTTCTTCCTTTAACGCTTAATAAACCTAACGTTCCCAAATTTAGTTCACATGCGAAATATTATGTTTTCCATACTTAGATTATTATTACATATTCCATCTCACCTTGATATTATAACATTAAGTATTTCTCGAAAGTTCAAAAATAATTCCCGAGCAGAAATTGATGAATAGTGTTTTTCAGAAAATTTCTCGGAAAGCTTTTATTTTCGTCTTAGAAATTCAAACACTTTAATTCTCTCACGTAGTTAAAATACTACGACATTCCAACGTTTCTAGGTTATAGAATGACATTCGTCTTATCCATACGTAATAATAATAAATAATATTATTTTATTCATTATTAAAAGTATTTATAAAGGTTCGATTTTCTGGGGCATTACATTCTCTCCCCCTTATAAGGATTCTGTCCCCAGAATCCCGCTATATATATATATATAAAATTACACAAATAGTTTAGGGTAACTCTTTTTCATCATTTCTTCCAACTCCTACGTTGCTTCTTCTGCATCGTGGTTCTTCCATATCACCTTCACGGAAGGTATGACTTTATTTCGCAGAACTTGTTCTTTTCTATCGACAATTTGAATCGGCGTTTCCTCATACGTTAAGTCCTTCTCGATATGAATAGGCTCATATTCTATCACGTGCTTATAATCTGGCTTATAAGGATGTAACACGGATATGCGAAATACATTATGTATTCATTCTAGGTCTGGAGGTAAGGCTATCATATAAGCTACGTCACCTACCCGTTTTAATACCTCAAAAGGTCCTACAAACCTCGGACTTAACTTTCCCTTCTTTCCAAAATGTATCTTTCATTTCCAGGGAGATACTTTTAGAAATACGTACGAACCTACTTCAAACTCCCGATTCTCTCTATACGGATCCGTAAACTTCTTCTGTCTGTCTTGAGCTGCTAGAAGACGCATTTGTATCTTCTTGACAATATCCGCTGTCTGTTGCACCAATTCTGGTCCCAACATTCGGCGTTCTCCTAACTCATCCCAATCTAGTGGCATTCTGCATTTCCTCCCATACAAAGCTTCGTAAGGCGGCATACCTATGCTTGCATGATAACTATTGTTATACGCAAACTCCACTAATGGTAGATGATCATCCCAACTACCCTTGAAATCCATGACACCAGATCTTAGCATATCTTCTAACATTTGAATTGTCCTCTCGCCCTGTCCATCCGTTTGTGGATGATACACTATACTCAAATTCAACTGCGTTCCCAACTGCTCTTATAGACTCCTCCAAAAGTTCGACGTGAATCGTGGATCACGATCTGACACAATCGATACTGGCACCCCATGTCTAGAGATTATTTCCTTAATATAGAGTCTAGCTAATTGATCTAAGTTATACTTAACCCTAATTGGCAAAAAGTGAGCCGACTTTGTCAACCGGTCCACTATTACCCAAATCGTATCATACCCCTTCTGAGTAGTCAGAAGTCCCACCACAAAATCCATCGTGATATTCTCCCATTTCCACTTCGGAATTTCTAATGACTGTAGCAAGCCACTAGGTCGTTGATGTTCGGCCTTAACTCTCTGACAAGTCAAGCACTTACTCACATATTCGGTGATCTCTCTCTTTATGATCGGCCACCAGAAACTCTATCAAAGATCTTGATATATCTTAGTGCTACCAGGATGAATCAAAAACCTCGAACTATGAGCCTCTTGCAACACCTGCTCCTTTAATTCTGTCTAATTCGGAACCCAAATTCTTCCTTCAAATCTCAATAATCACTCATTATCAAGACTGTACTTAGTATCTTTTTCATTGGCTAGCCGCTCCTTTATCCGGTCGCACTCATTCATTTTGAGTTGTACCTCTTTAACTCTCTCTACGATGGTAGATTTCATCTCCGTCGCAAATAGCATTTGTCCTCCTTCATTTGGAAGCTTCACTTCCAACTCCATCCTAGCCATCTCTGTTATCAACTCAGTTTGAGCCGTCAACAAAGACAACTTTTCCCGACCCTTCCTACTTAAGGCGTCGACAACTACATTGGCTTTTCAAGGGTGATACAGGATTTCACAGTCGTAATCCTTTATCAACTCCAGCCATCTCCTCTGCCTCATATTCAACTCCTTCTATGTGAAGATATATTTTAGACTCTTGTGGTCTGTGTATATCTCACATTTTTCTCCATAAAGATAATGTCTCCATATCTTTAGAGCAAAAACTTCTGCGGCCAGTTCCAGATCATGAGTAGGGTAAACTTTCTCATAATCCTTCAACTGCCTAGATGCATACACATTGACCTTGCCATGCTGCATGAGCACACAACCAAGTCCTCTATGCAAAGCATCACTATGAACTACAAAATTTCTTGTGTCATCAGGCAATGACAAAACATGCGCTTCACCCAACCTCTTCTTTAGTTCTTGAAAACTATCCTCGCACTTGTCAGTCCAAGCATATTTCACCGTCTTCCTCGTCAAGTTAGTCAACGGAGTGGCTATCTTCGAAAAATCTTGGATGAATCTCCGATAGTAACCCGCTAACCCTAGGAAACTCCGCACCTCATTCGGCGTTTTCGGTTGTTCCCAATTCATCACGGCTTCCACCTTCCCTGGATCTACTGAAATCCCCTCATGGTCAATGACATGACCTAAAAACTGTACATTCTCCAACCAAAATTCACACTTAGTGAATTTCGCATACAACTTCTCCTTTCTTAGTGTCTCCAACACCAATCTTAGGTGTTCAGCATGATCTTTTGGCGTCTTAGAATAGACTAGAATATCATCTATAAACACCACGACGAACTTGTCCAAATATTGTTTGAACACTCTATTCATCATATCCATAAATGCAACTGGTGCATTTGTCAACCCAAACGACATCACCAGGAACTCGTAATGACCATAACGGGTCCTAAATGCTGTCTTTGGCACATCCTCTTTCCTAACCTTCAACTGATGATACCCCGTCCTTAAATCTATTTTAGAAAAATACTTAGCCCCTTTCAACTGATCAAAGAGATCATCGATCCTGGGTAATGGGTATTTATTCTTTATCGTTAACTTGTTTAACTCTCTGTAGTCGATACATAGTCTTAACGATCTGTCCTTCTTCTTGACAAACAGTACTGGTGCTCCCCACGGCGAAACACTCGGTTGAATGTACTTCCGGTCCAACAGTTCTTGCAACTGAACCATTACCTCCTTCATCTCCACTGGCGCCATACGATATGGTGCCCTGGAAATTGGTGCCGCTCCTGGCATAATGTCTATCACAAACTCTGTCTCCATATCCGGTGGAAGACCTGACAATTCACTCGGAAATACATCGACGAATTCTCTCACTATAGGTATTTGTTCCATGGTTGCTACCACTCTCTGGGTATCAACAACATGACACAAATAGCCTACGAATCCTTTCCTTAACAATTTCCTAGTTTGTGTCATGGTTAGACAACACGAACGTCCCGGCGATCTATTATCGTAAAATACTACCCGAGTTTGTTCTAACGTCTTAATATTCACACATTTATTTTGACAATCTATAATTGCCCCATGGTTTACTAACCAATCCATTCCGAGAATTACATCGAATTCTCCTAACTTTATCAGTAACAAATCTACCGATAATTTACAACCTCGTATATCTACACAACAACTCTTATGAACATCTTCAACAAGAATTATTTCTTCGTTTGTTACCATAATATTTAAAGGTATAGGCAACTTTTCGGGAAGTAATCCTAATCGTCTAGCAAAATCGCATGCTATAAACGAACAAGTAGCACCCGAATCAAACAACACGTACGCATTGATATCGTTAATCGGAATAATACCTGCGACGACATCCCTTGATGCAACTGCATCTTGTACTGTCATGTTAAAGGTACGGCCTATCGGCCTACCCGGCTGTGCTGGCCCACTAATAGCTAGCTTACCGCTATTAACGCCCCGATTCCCGTCCGTCCCCTTCTTCGGGCAGTTCTTTGCCATGTGGTCAGTTGATCCATACACAAAGAATCCGTGGTTCTTCTTCGGACTCAGATAATTAGGCACAATGTACCCCTCCTGTCCACAATTGTAACAGACGACCTTCCCTTTGAGACATATTCCTAAATGAGTTTTCCCACAGGTCTTGCAGGCCTCCATTCTTCTCTTCAGGTCTCCTTCCTTTACTCCGGTATTCCCAGAGCTAAATACCTTCCTCTTCTGACCCTCGCCACTACCACTGGCTCCCTCGATCTTTACTCCCCCATCTACTTTCCCCTTACTCTTCTTATCTTTGTGGTACTAGTTCAATGCCTCGCTACCACCTTCGGCGATTATCGCCTTCTCTAAAACGGTCCCAAAAGAAGTACTTTGGAACACCGATATGCGGTTAAAGAGCCAGGGTTTCAAGCCCCCTTTCGAACTGTCATACGCTTTCCTCACCTCAAGATCCACTTGATGTGGAGCGAACCTTGCCAGTTCATTGAACTTGGCAGCGTATTGGGGAACCGTCATGTCCCCTTGTTTCAACTCTAGAAACCGCATCTCCATCCTCCCTTGTATACTCATGGGAAAGTAGTTCTCGAAGAATATCTCCGGTGAATTTTTGAATGAAACTGGTCCGAAGGACTAATAATCCAAAAAATCAGTGTTCTTGAGATATATTGCGTGAGTTATAATTTTTAATCCGACCATTGGATCGTTGTGATTTTTGGATATGTTATACATATATGAGCTGGGTATATGTCCACAAATTTTAAACCGTTAAAAATAAACGTATGATTTGTTATGAATTTTAAGAGGTGACTAATTCAGAAATTATTTTTATAAATGTTTTTAGTGGAAAATTCTAGAAGGCGGGACCCACTTTTTGGTTGGTGATTGAATGCATGTGCTAAATTAGATTTTCAAAGGTGATGGCTGCCATTTTTTTTCAAAATGGCATGCGTATAAAATAAATTAATATTTTATTAATTTAGTCTCCTTTGGCGTTCTAGCATTTTCCTATAAATAGACGCTTAAGTTAGAATTGAAAATCACACGTAAACTCAAGTTTTCTCTCTATATTCTCGAGCATATTTTTTTTGAGTATTTAGATACTTGAGAGTTGCTATTCAAAGGTAAGTTTCCTTGACTTTTCATCCGACATTTCGATTCGGAAATCTTTTCTTTTTGAGGTAAGGGATTTTAAGGATTATTATGTTTATCATGTTTCGTAATTTTTCGGACCGTCAAAAATTCTGGAAAAATTTGAAATGATAATTTGATGAGTTTCCTTGATTGTGTCCAAAAATTGCGATTATTGGATGTATAGATTAGGAGTTATGGATTTTATGAGAAAAGACTATTTTAAAAGTAAACCCTTATAACTCCTTGTGGTTAACTCCAAAATTGGTGAAATTTTTATTGGGAGTACATCTATATAATATCAGTATACTCTATAAATTTCGGAATTTTTGGACAAAAGTACAATTTATGATAAATGTTTAAATATTCGGCAGTTTTGGCCATGTGAAAAATAGTAAATGAATTTTAAAAATTTCGAGAAAAATATATGTTCAATATGGGACTATATTCTGCTAAATCCCAGAAAAGAAATATTTTTGGAACTGATTTGGTATTTTTCATGAAAATGGACTAGTTACTTAGTAAATGAATTAAATATGTTATGTGAAGTAACAAAATTGAAAAATGTGATTTTATGGCTTGGGAATCCTATATATGGTATATCAGATTTTTGATGAGGTTGTTGGTTATTGGTGATGAAATCTTATGAGTTTGGCATTTTAGTATGATTAAATGCATTAATTAGTAAAGTGTAAACAATTAAAATAAATTATTTATAAGTTTAAGAAATGATTAAAATATTGTGGTAGTATTAATAATATTAGATTATGAGATTATTAAGTGATTTATAACATTTGGATTAAGATGTTATGAAATCATTGATTTATGAATCTTACCCTTGAAATTAAATGCAATGTTGATCGTTATTTTTATTATCATATATAACATTTTATAATCTCGGTGATGAAATTTCTCTTTGACTTAAGTGTAAAGATGGGTAGATTATTGGTATGATCATGACTATGAGTTCTTTTTGGCCAGTAGTGCAACGATGAATTGTTGACTGGTATGATCATGACCATTGAATTTACAATTGAATATTTTTAGCTTAAGTGCAAAGGTGAATTGATCAACATAGTTATAATTATTGTTTATATAAATTCTGAAATGATTATATATTTCTTTGAGATATGAATATCTTTGGCCTGTAGTGCCAAGATGAATTGTTGATGAATATCTTTGGCGTAGAGTGCAAAGATGACCTGTTGTTGAATATCTTTGGCCCGTAGTGCAAAGATGACCTGTTGTTGAATATCTTTGGCATGTAGTGCAAAGATGAACTGTTAATGAATATCTTTGGCCCGTAGTGAAAAGATGAACTTATTAGTATGATTATGAACAGGAACTGTGATTTGGTATAACCATGATCTTTGATGTTTCAGGTAAAGAAATATGATGAAAAATATCTCCGTCTTGGATGAGAAGTGAAAATTAGAACTACAATTATGATTATGAGTTATTCACATGACTGTGAACAAGATCTGTTGAATAATGTTACATGGTTAAAGCATTGTTGGTGGACTTTTAACATGGAGAAGATAATAGACTTTATGGTCTATTTGACTCTTCTAATGGATTGCTCGTTCCGCTGCAACTATGGTTGAAAAGTTTTATCATCTACCATATGTTCTAAATCTACGATTTATTATCGATGAAGGCTATTGATAATTTTATTATCTTTAGTTATGATATTCTTTATCGAGCTAGTTGTGCTTTCACCCCTTTGCTTCACAATTCCTTTCTGTGTAATAAAAGTGTAGGTGGGTCAAGCGAAATAACAGGGAATAGTGTGGTGGTCCAAGACTATCAAAGTTTCTCAACACATTATAAACGTCATGACACATACAATATATAATTGTATTGAGGACCTAAGATGTGTGTGTCGAGTATATTATCGTCACTTAATAATTGATTTTGGTGAACAACAATAGGGTGAGGTGAACCCAACTTTGGAAGGTGTTTTGCCACTATCATACAAGATGTCTAATAACATACAATCTCATGTTATCATAAGAAAGGGTTGTGCACATCCACTTGCTGAGTATATCTACGAGCACTACCTATATGATCTTGGAGTTGGGTTGAAACATAATGTTCAATCGCAGACGGTGGAGATAGTTATATGTCAAGAGAAGACTCACCATTGGAAGGAACATGATAGTAATCTTCTCATTTTTCTTTGGGGTCTATTAGATTAACCAAGGATAATTCTCTGGACATATGATATCTATCATAACCTAAACGCATGGCCTCCCATGTACGAAGGTTTCCATGAGCACTTCCCAAATATTTTAATTTCTAAAACAGTTCTAGATTGTACCTTTATGTAAGGTATCACTGTGAGGTGCTGTCCATAGTTGGGACATGAGTCACAGTTGTTATTAAAACTCACAGTATATGTGTTGTTGTATTTTGCACGACAATTGTAGTAATAAAGTTGTAGTTATTTTCTGTACCATGTATTTGGTGACTTAGAAAAGGTTGGATGGATTGGACCTATTTTGGGTGTGTCACAACCTAATGCTTTGATACCAACCTGTGATGCCTCCAAATCCGGGTATCTTCCAACCCGACAAATGGTGCTACACGGTACTACCATTCATTCATTCATTCAATTAAATAGTCTCAAAAGGACTAATATAACTTCTATATATCGAAAATAATATTACATTTCCCTGGTTCTTTGTAACCCATTCGTTTGTTCTTGTCAAAATATCAAATATATTACAATCGTTCACCTATACTATTACATAAATAATCTAAGGGTTCGTCTTCGCCTTGCCCTTGTCCTTGCCTGAGCCTTCGGTCCGCTCGATCTTGTCTGTGTTCATATGGTTCAAGAGTGAGCATGACTAGCTCAGCAAGTACTACAATTCTAATAAACAACATGCTTGAAACATAGAAGTCATATATCTTCAGTAACGGAACAATAGTTACGAAGTACTATTGATAAATAAAAATATCACTTCTTTTCATTCAAAACGTTTTCCAACAATAATATTCAGTAGAATATCAACTAAGGCTCAAGACTATGAGCAGTTCATAATTTCTTTTGAAAAGGACAACCCGACACTAAGTCCGTAAGTCCGGCATAGCTTACGAGCACTTCTGGGTGATTAGCCCATAGTACTCTATGTTAATCAACACTACATTTATTAAATGTGTATACGTTTAAGTTGTGGCAACCTCACGTGCCTGTCGTTAAACGACAAAAACATTTTAGCATACTTGGTCTTCGATTGAAAACCATACCAATATAACTCGGTAAACATAAATCATGCTTGATAGAATCATAATATAAGGCTAGCCGAAAGAGTTGGCTTTAGACTTCATCATTCAAGACTTCATGTGAAAGAATACATGAATTACAAAACTTGTCCAGACTGAACTGGAACAAGGGTTAGAATACTTGCCTTCAGCCTTTGCTTACTGATTAACACATGTACACTTTAAGTCTCTACGTTTCTATAATACATGATCATATAACGTACAACATTAGGTTATATATAATCAAGTATGTATACTATTATATGTTACCCTTCATCTCAATGTAAATCCTGACTTAGATCTACTATTATGGGTTTTTGGCTTTCATTACGTCATTCACATTCATTCATCTTTGATTTATTATTAACTCTTAATCATCATGCATTAGTGTCTTACAAGTATCTTACAATGTTATGTTTATATCTCAGTTCATTACTAACAAGTTCCCTTTCATTCTCAACTTGTAAACATTCTTGTCCAACAAAACTCTAGGACTGGCGCCGCGGTGCCACACTTAACTCTGCATCTCGCAAGCATACGACGCGAAAGTTAGCAGATGATGCAGTTCGACCTCGCATGTGGCGTGGGCTTTAAGGTCATGAGTCGTCAAGCCAAGACTCACAATGCCTCGAACGCTTGCAAAATTTTAAAAATTTCACGAAACTCCCGGACGCATAACTTCTTCGTTATAAGTCCGAATTGGTCCGTTCAAAAGCCTACGGTTCACAAATTTCATAATTTATGCGTTCATTCAAGAATTTTATCTATTTGACTTACTTTGCTAAAATTTCACCTATTAGTCCATTTTCAACGAAAACGATAAACGTCCGTGAACATTCAACGTTTGTTTCTTTGTTCTAAGTCAGAATTCGGTCATTTTTGAGTCCGCAACTCTATAATCCCAAATATGATTTGTCTCCATCGAAAAACAACGTTTTCGACTTCAACACAAAATACGACCTCCATTCCGAGAATTTTACGAATTCAACGATAATCGTCCAATCGTGTGAATTCCAGCAAAAATACATTCTTAATGATTCTAAATGGATTTCAACCAACATATGATCATTACAAGTTACTTATTACACCAACTTATAATCAAAGTAGGTTTTGACTTATTCTCATAAGTCAATGACTTAATTAACTTATGAACTACAATTCTTCAAGCTTATGACTTACTATGAACTTAAGTCCATTAATCAATGTTCTCATGCTATAATCAACATATTAACATCATATGACAACATATGATAAGTTCTTCATGATTCTAACAACTTATTAGAGTTCAAGTTACTTATTCACTTATTCAGCTTAAGTTCATTCCTTAATGACTTATTACATGTTATTATCAAACAATCCCCCTTCTCTATCAATCCTATCATAGAAGAGATAAAGATAAAAGATATGAGTCTTACCCTTGAAGACTATGACTTCAATTCACTTTGGAAAATCTAACAATGGTTGAAGTGGCTTATAAGTGCTTAAGTGGCTTATTCTCTCTACCAAATAAGTATCTTATCTTGAGAGGAGTTGGATGAAATTTGAACAACCAACAAATGAATGGTGAGTTCTCTATTTATAGGCAACCAAAAGCTAGGGCATTATAGACAATTGGACATTCCACCTCCTTTAATCGCCTCCTTAACCTCCACCTCTTTACTATTCATAACATAACCTCCAAGTCTACTTGCTAGCCACTTCTATTACTTGATCATCACACATAATGTTTGCCCATCAAGTGTACCCATTTCTCACTTGGTTTGCCCCATGGATCATGGCTTAACATTAGGCTTGCTAATTAATCTAGTTAATTCCTTATTGGGCTTGTACTACCATAGTTTGGACTCATAACTTATCAAACACTTGGGCTTGATTGTCACATTCTATTGGACTCCTTTCATAAGGCTAATAATCCTACAAGTCCATTACCTCTTATTTAAACAACTTAACATTTATACCCCACATATAATCTTCGTATGCTAGCTTGTATATTAATTCTTAATATACGTTATCTCATTCTTCATACATAATAGTACAATACGTCGTATTATACTTACATTCATTACCTTCATATAATGATTACACATTATACGATCACAACTTTCTTCCTTTAACGCTTAATAAACCTAACGTTCCCAAATTTAGTTCGCATGCGAAATATTACGTTTTCCATACTTAGATTATTATTACATATTCCATCTCACCTTGATATTATAACGTTAAGTATTTCTCGGAAGTTCAAAAATAATTCCGAAGCGTAAATTGATGAATCTTTGCTTTTCGTAAAATTCCTCGAAAGCTTTTTATTTTCATCTTAGAAATTCAAACACTTTAATTCTCTCACGTAGTTAAAATACTACGACATTCCAACGTTTCTAGGTTATAGAATGACATTCGTCTTATCCATACGTAATAATAATAAATAATATTATTTTATTCATTATTAAAAGTATTTACAATGGTTCGATTTTCTGGGGCGTTACAGCTACTCAGTTCTTCCGAACAAGTGCTTAACTACAACTGAGTAGCCTCAATCACAATCTCAACAACAACTAATCAACTGAAGTAAGAGTTCCAAGTATGAAGGACTTGAAGAGTTCTAAGTGAACTGTGAAGAACCAAGTCTGCTGGACTTGAAGAGTTCAAGAGTGAACTAAGAAGTGCCTAGACTGCTGGTTTAGAAGGAATCTGTGAGATTCAGAAAGTGTAAAAGACATCCTTAGTGGATTTCCTACTCGAGGAGTAGAAGAGTTGACTAGGAGCCTTAAGTGCTCTGAACCACTTAAAAACAAATGTGTCTATTTTATTCTTGCCATAACTGCTATAACTGCTATAACCGTCATAATTGCCTCACTCTCATTAACTTACTATCTAAAGGGAATTTCAAAGAAACCATAATTCCGCTATGCTTAAGATCTTTATCAAAACGGACTTAATGCAAAGAAAAGTTTTTAATATCTATTCAAGCCCCCTTTCTAGATAACTATTGTGCCTCCGGGAACTAACAATTGGTATCAGAGCAGGTTCTATTATATAGCCTACAAAGCTTGAGTAGATCCAATGGCACACTTACCAAGAGAATCAAAGACTGGAGGAGGCAGCAAGCCACCTATGTGCAACAAAGACAAATTCGCTAACTAGAAGGTTAGGATGCAAGCTTATATGCATTCAATAGATGAAGATCTATTTGAAACTGTTCAAAATGGGCCCTACATTCCTACAAAGCTTGCACCAACTACAGACGACCCAAACAGAATACAGATCAAAGTCAAAGAAGAATGTACAGAAAATGAGAAGAGAGCTGTCCAGCTTGATAAAAAGGCCAAGAACATCTTATTTCAATCCCTAGAAGATGATCTGTTTGAAAACGTGGTTAACTGCAAAACAACAAAGGAGGTTTGGGAAGCATTACTTGTCATGCATGAAGTAACAGAAGAAGTCAGAGAAAATAAACAATCTCTCTTGACTCAACAATATGAGATGTTTGCTCACGTTCAAGGAGAGAACGTCACTGCCACATACGAGAGATTTAATATTCTGCTCAACTCTCTACGAGCCTATGGAAAGATCTATCCAAACAAAGATCTAATCATAAAATTCATGAGAGCCTTACGAAGAAAGTGGGATGCCAAAACCACTGCCATTAGAGAGTCAAAGAATCTACATGAAATGACTATTTAACAGCTATATGGCAACCTCCTGACATACGAACTGGAACTGACACAACGAGCAGAAACGTTGTTCGAAGGAAGAAAGAAGGACAAAGGTGTTGCTCTCAAAGTAACTGAAAACACCTCCAAAGTCAACACTGAAGTTGATTCTGACTACGATGAAGATGATGATTTGCAATGCTGGTGAAAAGACTAAGAAGGTTCATGCGACAAGGAAAAACCAGCAAGCCAAAGAAAGTCAGCAACTACAGCAGCCAGGAGCAAATGAATGACCTATGCTACAATTGCAAGAAACCTGGCCACTTCATTGTCAACTGCAACAAACCTCTTAGAGAAGAACTCAAGAAGAAATCACATGCAAAGAAGGAATACAAAGGAAACAAAAGGCCACTAAAGAAAGACAAAGGCCTTGTAGCTGGAGGATCGTGGAGTGACTCAGACAATGACTCAACTCCGGAATCTGAAGATGATGAAGATCCTCAAATGACAAATCTTTGCCTGATGGCCAAAAATGCAAGGGACAAACAGAACTCCAACATACATGAAGTAAGTATCGATGATGTATTTGTCTTCAACTCTCCTGATGTAGATATTGATGACTTTAGAACTGCATTACATGGCATAACATTTGATCTGCACCAATACATGAAGTGGTTTAGAGTTATGTCTAAAGATTATTCACTTCTTCAAAAGGAGAAAGAAAAAGTTGAAGAAGAACTGGAAGCAACCCTTCTCAGTACTGATTCTCTCTCCAAGTTTGAAGCTGAGAATAAGCTCTTGAGACAAGCAAATGAGCTTAGTGCACAAAGAGAGTCTAGTCTAACCTCCAAGATTGAGGATCTAGAAAAGACAGTCTCTACATGGAATAAATCCTCTTCATCCATGGACTCCTTAATCTCTAAGTAGAGAAGTATCTCTGATAGAACAGGGTTAGGCTTTGGAGAATCTACCTCAGAGTCATGTGTGGAAAAAGCAAAGGAAATTAGCACTGGTAATGCATCACATTTTAGTAGAGGCATTATATTTGTGAAATCATCACAGAAGGATGAGCCTGTCAGACCCTGCTCAGTTGATTCAATTCATATTCCTAGGAGTAAGGGATCTCATGCCGGTCTAGGTTTCAGAAAAGAGAAGAGTAATCTAGCTACTACTCATCAACCTCGAAGGATCGTAGAGTCCAGTAAAATCAACTCTACGAACCAACCAGGAAGGTACAGTAGAAGTAAGATATACTCCTCACAAATCATGAAACAAGAGAACACATGGAAGATATCAGCTTAGCAGGAGGATGACCAATTACCCACAAAAGTCCAAATGGAGGAAGAACTTTCACACACACACAAACATGCATCATATCAAATGTTTTGTGTGCTATAGAGTTGGCCACAAGGCTGCAAAAATGTCATTATAATTCCATGCATGTGAGACCCAAAATCAAGCAGATTTGGGTCCCCAAGGGTACTAACATAGTAGGACCCATGCAAGTATGGGTACCAAAATGAAGGTTTAATGTTACCTCAGGAAAAGAGCTCCACAAACACAACCTGGTATCTGGACAGTGGATGTTCAAGGCACATGACTGGAAACGAAGCACTTCTGTCTAACTACATAGAGAAGGAGGGTCCCTTGGTCATCTTTGGAGACAACAGCTCTGGCAAAACAAGAGGATATGGGTTAACTGGAAATGGTGTAATATCCTTTAGTAGAATGGCCTATGTGGAAGGACTACAACACAATCTTCTAAGCATTAGACAACTCTGCGACAAGGGTCATCAAGTAACATTCCTCAACAATCAATGTCAAGTCCGAGACCTGAAGACATCTGCTGTGAAGCTAACCGGAACAAGAGAAGGAAATGTCTACATAATAAATTTTGGACAACTAAGCTCAGATGAGATAATATGCTTTCTGGCTAAAGCATATGAAGAAATGAGCTGGATATGGCGTCGAAGATTATCTCATCTCAACTTCAAAAGCATGTCCAAATTAGCTTCAAAAGATCTAGTTGAAGGCCTACCCAAGTTCAACTTCATTAAAGAAAGGCCGTGCAATGCCTGTTAACTTGGGAAACAGACAAGAAGCACATTCAAGAGCAAAACTGCCAATTCAATTGACAAGCCTCTGCAGTTGTTACACATGGATCTTTTTGGGCCAATTCCAACGACGAGCCTTGGAGGAAAGAGATATTCTCTGGTCGTAGTCGATGACTTCACCAGATTTACATGGGTGTTCTTTCTAACCTCAAAGGATGAGACAAGTTCCCAGCTGATCAAGATGTTCAAGCTGGTGATGAACGATAAAGGAGAGAAAATCAAGGCTATAAGGAGTGATCATGGCAGATAATTTGACTTCTCAAAAATGGACCACTTCTGCACAGACAATGACATTAGTCACAACTTCTTAGCTCCACGAACTCGTCAACAAAATGGAGTTACTGAGAGAAAGAACAGGACATTAATAGAGGCTAGAAGAACTTTACTAGCAACAGCCCATTTGCCTGAGTACTTCTGGGCAGAAGCTGTCAACATTGCATGCTATACTCAGAACAGATCACTCATACACTCTACGATTAAGAAGACTTCTTATGAACTGTGGAAAGGAAGAAAACCAAGTGTCAGCTACTTTCATGTTTTCGGTTATGCAGGCTACATTCTCAACAATGGAAAGCAGTACTTAACAAAGTTTCAACCAAAATCAGACAAAGGAATCTTTCTTGGATACGCCACAGACAGTAAGGCCTACAGAGTGTTCAACAAGAAGACACTGAGTGTTGAAGTCTCGAGTCACATCATCTTTGATGAGACAAACTTAGACAAAACAATGCCTCAAGACACTACGACCAACAGTTCAGACACTACGAATGAGGTCGTCGAGCTCAACACTATGATCGTAGTACCAGACAGTGAAATTGTTGATCACAAAAATGAGATCGTAGAGAGGCCTATGCCAGATAACGAGCCTCCACACCAAGAAGAAGAAATATATCTTGAAGATCTAAGACAAGAAGGCATAAGAACAGATGTCCCAACAGGAAGCAGATGGGAAATAGATCACACTCAATATCTAATCATTGGAGATCCGAGTGCAAGAGTCAAAATAAGAGCTGCTACCCAAAATGAATGCTTTTATCTAAGCTTCCTATCACAAATAGAACCGAAGAAGATAGAGGATGCTATGGAAGACTCCATCTGGATAGAGGCCATGCAAGAAGAACTTAATCAGTTCGAAAGAAGCAAAGTATGGAGACTGGTTCCAAGACCAAAGAATTATCCTGTTATTGGAACCAAGTGGGTCTTCAGAAATAAGATGGATGAAGATGGAGTCATCACCAGGAATAAGGCAAGACTAGTGGCCAAGGGCTACTCTCAAGAAGAAGGCATTGACTACGATGAGACATTTTCACCTGTTGCCAGACTAGAAGCCATAAGAATATTACTTGCCTTTGCTGCTCACATGAAATTCAAGGTCTTTTAGATGGATGTCAAAAGTGCATTCCTGAATGGTGAACTTCAAGAAGAAGTCTATGTAGAACAACCTTCAGGTTTCATCAATCCATCTCTTTCTAATTATGTCTTTAGATTAGACAAAGCCTTATATGTTCTTAAACAAGCACCTAGAGCATGGTATGAAACACTAACTAACTTTCTTATTGAAAATGGGTTCACTAGAGGTAGAGTAGATACCACACTATTTCTTAGAAAGAATAAAGATAAAGTCCTACTAGTTCAAATAAATGTTGATGATATTATCTTTGGATCTACTGATGAAAAGTTATACAAGAGATTCTCCAAGCTTATGCAGAGCAAGTTTGAAATGAGCATGATGGGTGAGTGAACTTCTTCCTCGATCGCAAGTAAAAGCAAATGATGAAGGAATCTTCATAAACCAAGCCAAGTACATTAAAGACTTACTTAAGAAGTATGGCATGGAATCAAGATTCCCCATGAAAACCCCAATTGCTCCAGTAACCAAGCTTGACAAAGATAAAAAAGGTAAAAGTATTGATATAACTCAATACAGAGGTATGATAGGCTCTCTTTTATATCTTACTGCCAGTAGATCAGATATAATGTTTGCAATATGCATTTGTGCCAGATTTCAAGCTAGTCCTAAAGAATCACATTTAACTGCTGTAAAGAGGATTTTCAGGTATCTCAAGGGTACACCTCACTTGGGACTTTGGTATCCCAAGGAGTCCTCATTTGAACTAACAGGATACACATATGCTGATTTTGCCGGCTGTAAACTAGATAGAAAGAGTACCAGTGGCACCTGTCAATTGCTAGGTAATAGACTTGTGTCCTGGTTTAGCAAGAAGCAAAATTTAGTATCTACTTCAACTGTAGAAGCTGAATACATTGCTACAGGCAGCTGCTGTGCTCAGATTCTATGGATGAAAAATCAGCTAACAGATTATGGGTTTGAATTCAAATCCATACCCATTCACTGTGATAACACAAGTGCTATTGCAATAACTCATAATCCTGTCATGCATTCTAGGACTAAGCATATAGAAATAAGGTATCACTTCATCAGGGACCATGTGCAAAATGGAACTATATCCTTACAATATATCCCTATTGAAAATCAACTTGCAGATG
Organism: Panax quinquefolius; assembly: GCA_020205615.1. NCBI lineage: Eukaryota > Viridiplantae > Streptophyta > Magnoliopsida > Apiales > Araliaceae > Panax > Panax quinquefolius. The sequence goes on along the minus strand of JAINUW010000804.1, from coordinate 201,349 downwards.
TTTTTAGAAAACCTCTAGATGAATCCAGATTTAACAAACTGGTAAGTGAGCTAGGCATGCTTAACTTGTAACCATAAAAAATAAGCTCTAGTTTGTGCTAACCATACAGATTTAAAGGCTATGTTCAAAAACGAAGACATGATCAAAGGAAGTCCACAATCGTAGAGCCAAAGTGTCATAAAAGACAACGATCGCAGTGTAAACTCAATGATCGCGGTGCAGACTCAACGATAGCAGAGTTCCATCAACAAAACAAAGGAGCATCCTATGGTGATGAAGATCGAAACTAAGCAATCTCTCTAAAGAGCACCTCAGGAACAAACCTAACCCTTGATTCACTCTATGAGGTTGGCCCTTCCTAAGTTACCTTGAACCGAGAAGAATGAAAAGTCCAAAAGGGTCTTCACAAAGAATAAGTCAGACTCGATGATCGCAGTGCAGACTCGACGAATTGGAGAACAGACTCAACCATAACTTACCAATCTCAACGAACGTTGAGCAGACTAGACGACTGCAGAACAGACTCGACGATCGCAGTTCAGACTTGACGATTGTAGAACAGACTCGATAATAGCTTACCAGACTCAACGAATGCAGAACAAACTCAACGATGGCGAGGACCACCTCAACGATCGTAGTCCTTGCTAAGGACATTAGCTCAGAAGAAGTTAAGGGGCAAATCATTACAATCCTCCAAAGTCAGAATTTGTAGAGCCAAACAAAACTTGACACCTGTCCCACTAAGCAAAATAGAGAGAGGGAAATTACAAGTACAAATTGAAATCGTCTTTTTGAAATCTAAAGTTCAAAAGATCATCTCTCTCTTCCTCTCTCAAGCAGAAACCCTAAACCAGAAGAAAGCTCAGTCAGTCACACTTCTTGCAAGAAAATCAATGGCGGCTTCCAACGTCATCTCTGGCTACAGACTTTGTTTTGATTAGTTCAAAACAGCTGATCCAAAATTTATAAGAATCTGGCATTATTAAGGAAGGCTGGACTCGAAGAAGCTCTGGGCACAGACACATTGATCTACCCGAAGCTAGTGAAAGAATTCTACAATAATGGTGTATTTAAAAACAACACCATCACTGTGAAAGTCAGGAAAGTAGAAATCAAACTTAAGGCTGACGACATCAATCTAGCCCTAGGTCTCAAACCTGAAGGTTATCCGTCCATAGATGGCATAGACTTCCATAAGGGACTCAAAAAGATGCATCACAATAAATCCCCCTATGTCAAAGGATACAAGAAGAAGGAGTTTCTACAGAGGTATGAATTTCTAGCTAATATTGTTGGAAAATGCATATGTTGCAAGAGCTCTGGTCACGACTCTGTGAATGAGGTGAAACTCAAGCTCATGACTGCCATATGTTATGAAATACAACTTAACTATGGGGCTCTATTGCTCGAATGGATTGGGAAGTGGTTAATCAGCTCAAAGAAGACAAAGAGCTTTCAAAAGATGCTCTATGGGTGATTTATAAGCATCATCTTATAGGCTGCTCTGGGTGACTTAATTGAGGACGATGAAGGAGAAGCCATTAATCCAAACCGTCGAATGACCCAGCAACTATTCGAGAACTGGAAAAGGAATCCAGCTGAAAATGTGCGGATGATGTCTGAATCCAGTAGTAGAACTGGTGAAATAAAGGAATCAGGAGTGCCAACAAATATGTCAGTTGTTAGAGAAATTGAAGAAGAAGAAGAAGAAGAAGAAGCTAACAAAGAAGAACCCATTGCTTTGGTCAGAAAAAACAAGGGCAAAAGAAAGCTGAAAGCCAGAACTGTAGAAGAGCCTCATGGATCCACTACCGATAAGCCTGTAGAGTCCTCAGACATTGAGACTCTAAGGATCCTAAGAAGGAAGGAACAACAGGCTGAGGCAGAAGAAGATAGAGCTGCCATCTCTTAGCTGTTGAAGAAGAATAAAATTAGCCACAAATAAAAAAGGCCATCCATTTCTTCGATTGTAGAGTCTCTACCGATTATAGAGACTAGACCAAATACATCAAGCAAGGAGGTAGCTACATCAAACATTCTGGCTGATCAGAAGGACAAAACTGAAGTTTAAGAAAGTCCTGAGGATGTGGCTCAGCTTAGAAAACCCAGAAGAAAACTGGTCAAGAAATATATTCTTGTAAATGAAGAAGTACTAAAAAGGGAAGACAAAGAATTAACTGCTAAAAGGGAACTAGCCAATGAAAGCCAAGAAGTCAAAGCTCAAACTGAGGGGGAGACACCTGAAGCCCTAATAATAGAGAATACACCTGCTGAAGGGAGATGCCTGAAGCTCCCATCCTAGAAGGTGCTCCAGTTGAGGGGGAGCTACTGATCTTACAAGAAAATGATCAAGTTGAGGGGGAGGCTCATGACATCTCCATGGCAGAAGATGAGGTTCCTGCAGGAAATGAAGAAGAACAAGTACAAGAACGTCATGAGTCCATTGATATAATGGAATCTCCCAACGAAAACAGAGAAGAGGATGAAGGTGACGAGGTCAAGATCATAGTTGTGGGCATTGATGGGTACAGAAGAGCCAACTATGAGCAACTATTTTCATATCTACCCATGATGCCTTTCCATCAATCTCAAATTCTAAACTCTTGGAATCACATGTTTTGGAGCTTCAAAGAGTATCCGACCATCTCAATACTAGCTAATGGATTCCCAGGAAGATTCAACTTTGCCATGAAGCTACTCACAAACAACTCTTCCTCAAAGAATGAACCTGAGGTACTGTCTATTCCAACCCTCTTCAGAGTTAATCACTTGTCATCATCCTCATTCAGTCAATTTTATGAATTCCCACGATGGTTGGAAGTAACTCTACATCCACTAAATCAATTCCAGTTGCAAAATCTAAGAATTCTGCAACTGATAAACCACATCTAACTAAGTTTATACTACTCCCACCTTTCATCATCTCTACGATCACTGACTCTAGCCCAATTGTAGAGTCTCAACCTCAAATCATAGAGCCACCGAACCTAAACATCCAAACACAGGCCCCTCCATTAGGTATTCCCTCCTCATCCAGCAATGAATACGTCAATCTTGATCTTGCCCTCTATTCATTGCAAGATCAATTCAAGAACACACCACCTCCTCCAAAAATTCCCCAACTGAATGAAATTCTTTTAGAGTTGTCCACAAAGGCTAATTTGTCAACAATGTCTTCGAAAGTGATCAAGGAACTCGATGAGAGTCTTGAAGATCACATTGCACTTATTCAGATGAGGTTAACATCACTGATCAATGCTGCAAATAACTTCCCAAGCTTCCTAAGCTCTGAACTCTCTAAAACGCTTAAAGAGATCATCAAAGAAATGCTTCAAAGCATAAAAGACAGGGATGACATCCACTTCCTCGCAGCTAAAAAGCATCGGGATGCTATCTTGCTCTTACACAAGACTCAAGAATCTCAGAACGATCTAATGATAAAAAGCATCACAAGTCTCCAAACCGCAGTAAAGGAATTTTAAGACTTCTCCATGGGTCAAATGCAGCAGACTGAAACTGTCCTGAACATCCTTCAACGGCGTGAAACTCAATCTGATGATTTAATCCAAGAAAATCGTGAGGACATTGTTCAAACTCAAAGTCAACTCAACGAGCTTGTCCAAGGAGTAACTCGTCTCTCCGAAGACATTCAAACCCTTGATGCTGACATAAAGGGGGAGAATAAAGGGAAAGGAGATCAAGGAGACAAGGGAAAAGGAAGAGGTCAATTTCAACCTCAATCCTCAAGGAATCCTCCTGCAAGGCAAGTCCACCAGCAGACTCCACGATCCAGCCATCAGACCCAAAGATCTAATCAGCAAGAAGTTCTAATGGCTCAACCATTAAGGAGTCTAGGGCCAACTATCAGCTCTCATGAGGTAACAATAACAGGCCTAAGAAAAGTTAATACAACTGAGTAGCCTTAATCATTATCTCAACAACAACTAATCAACTGAAGTAAGAGTTCTAAGTTCAAAGGACTTGAAGAGTTTTAAGTGAACTGTGAAGAACCAAGTCTGCTAGACTTGAAGAGTTCAAGAGTGAACTAAGAAGTGCCTAGACTGCTGGTCTAGAAGGAATCTGTGAGATTCAGAAAGTGTAAAAGATATCCTTAGTGGATTTCCTACTCGAGGAGTAGAAGAGTGGACTAGGAGCCTTAAGTGCTCTAAACCACTTAAAAACAACTGTGTCTATTTTATTCTTGCCATAACTACTATAACTGCTATAACTATCATAACTGCCTCGCTCTCATTAACTCACTATCTAAAGGGGATTTCAAAGAAACCATAATTCCGTTGTGCTTAAGATCTTTATCAAAATGGACTTAATACAAAGAAAAGTTTTTAATATCTATTCAACCCCCCTTCTAGATAACTATTGTGCCTCCAGGAACTAACAATATCATCTTACCCTTTTTAAGTTTCTTTAAAGTTTTAGTTTTTTTTTCTCATCCAAAATTCTCTATAAAATCTTTGTAGAAGTTGAATTATTTGTGATATATAGTTTTATATGATAAATTAGTTATTATGAAAATGTTTTCATAAGTTTATATATGAGTATAGTCAATAAATTCATGTTATGTATGTAAATTGTGAAGAAAACCATATTACACCGAGTTTATATAAATATATATGAATATGACTTAGTTTAAAGTAAAATTAAGGTTTAATTAGTTATTTAATTTATAAATTGACTATTGAATTTGAAAGAGGATGAATAAACATAAACAAGGTACTTTGAATTAACTGTTTTGGTTGAAAAACAAAATCATAGTGTTATTTTTCACTGAAAACTTTAAAAAGTGAAGTTTTATCAAAAATAGTGAAATGGATGTTTTAAATTCGATGTTTATGTTGTTTTATGGGTAGAATCATGTTAAGAGTCTTTAAATTATGTTTATATGAAGTCTCTGTATGAATTACATGTTAATTAGGTTGTTAGAAAGTAGCTTGTAGGCAAAAATTGGCTTGTTCATGCTGTTGCTGAGGCTAGTCGTCGAGGTTCAGAATTCAATTGACATGAAGACGACCTAGCTGAAGTAATTGTCGTATCACAGCCAGCCATTGTTAGCTTGCGTCTGTTTTGTGCGCGAAGAAGGTTAAAGATCGTGTCAGAAGCGCAATGAACCCACAGTGTAAACTGTGGTGCCGCAACGCGAATTAGCAGAATGGTCAGACAGTGTGATTTATTTACACAAGGTCTGAAAAAGTTATTATGAGTTAATAGTAGGACTGTTAAATTATGATTTCAGTATTTCTATAATAAGAATGAGCATGTTATTAATGATTAACTAGTTTTATTACTAATGTAATTTGATTATGTGATTAAAAATCAAATCTTGCATGAATAATGTACTTAGTTATGTATATAATGTGGTAGTGACTAATTATGTCATGATGACATATATATATATAGGGTATTATGATTCGAGTTGTTACGGTTTAGCCTACAAGCAAGGCAAGTTCTCTAAATCTATTGTTTATTTGAGAAAATTATTGTTTCTAATTCGATTACATTACACAAGTTTTCTAACTCTACACTTTCGTGGAGCTAGTTCTATTATTATTACATTGTGCAATTTTATTCTTGCGATTGAGCAAGTTCTTGTATCTAGTTTGTTTATGATGATGCAAGTTGTCTAAATCTTATTTTTATATTGAACAAGTTATTCTTGTCTTTAACTTGTTATTTAGCATGCAAGTTTATATATTCTAATATACCAATGTTGAACAAGTTTTATCGTTCAATTTACTATTTGTTATGCATGCTTAGCAATCAATTCTAAATAACCTTGGCTTAATATTGTTCAAGCAAGGTACGTTATGATTATTCGATGTTTATGCTATTAGTTTATTCCTAAAGCATGATCTTAATTTATAATGTCGATTCAGTTATGATTATTCCATAGCATAACGTTATCAATATTGTATTCAACTAATCCTTAGTTGACGACCGTTGAATTCTAAATTACCCTTGAAATGTATCCAAACCAAACTTACGTTGGTGCAGACTTGTACTCTAAATACTGAGATGAACAACCCTAATATTAGGGGATAATTTACGCTTAGCGTTGAAATGTTTGTGCATAATACATTGTACAAAGGGTTGACCCCCCTAAGTACGAGGAGTCCTTATAGTCTTATGACTGTTAAAGTTGAAGTTGAAAGATTACTTACAACTGTGGACATAGTTCGTGGTCTTATGACCCTCAGTTATATATTTTCCATATTTTGTTTCCAATCTTTGGTTATCATTGATATAGTACTATTCAGTTTTGATGAGCCTATTCATTGGCAGTTATTATTATTTTGTTGATTCATTGCTATATCTAATGAGCATTTGTTTTGCTCACTCTTGCATAAATATAATCATTGCAGCTAAAGTTGAGAAGGTAGATGAACCTACAACTAGCAAAGGAAAGGGAAAAATATACAAGTGATGAAGACTTGTAATTTTATTTTATTGTTATGATGATAGACTTTTGTTTAATGATGTGATGTAATAATTTTATTTCCGCACTTAAATGATGTTTAAGGTTAGACAACCTGGGAAGATTTTTTATTTAATGATGTAACCCTATTTAAAGGGAGGATTTATGATTTAATTTTATCATATTTGAGTAGATAGATATGAATGAATGGAAAGTGAACACCTAATCTTATGGGAATGAAGTACCTAGATTTGGGGGTGTCACAGACGCCCCAAAAATAGGTATACATCACCCATTCTGAGTCACCAAATACATAGTATAGAATTTAAATACAAACTTCATCTATACAATACAACAAAAGCGTAGCTGAGAGTTTTTACACGAATATTGTCTCATAGACAATATCTAAACTCAAATAGAGTCCTCATTACATTTATAGTATTTTATAAAATCGTGAGGACTACTACAACCACCATCTCGGACCGTCACTCCATTCTCCGACTAGTCCCGGCTACATTCTCATTTCCTGAAGAGAACAATGGAATCAAAAGGGTGACCTCAACTAGCCTAGTAAGAAATATTATGATTAAGATAATGCATAATAAATTATCATTAGGCTTCAATAGTGTTAAACTGATAGAATATAATAAACAACATGTTTAACTGCAGCGGAACAAGTAATCCATTAGAAGAGTCAAGTAGGGCATGATATCTACTATCTTCTATGATTTAAAAAGTTTATCATCAATTTTATCACTGAGACTCAGCTTAATAAATAATCCACATCACTGAATTATCCATGCACTACGGGCCAAGGATATTCATTAGTATCACATCCACGAATTATCCATGCACTACGGGCCAAGGATAATCGTGTTATCACTAATGGTACTGATCATGCCAACAACTGTCCATCAATGCACTACGGGCAAATGATGACTTTTACCACTTCATTTATAACATTATGGGTCATGATTATACCGAATAATCCCTGGTCATAATCATACCAATCAACAGTCTATTTATGCACTACGGGCCAAAGATGACTTTCATCACAATATAAGCATGAGGATGATGACAATGATATAAGAATTCAATTAAAAGAAAGCAAAGGATAAATGTTTAAAGATGTATAATTTAATTTATCCAAAATTTAATAATATCCAAATTGTCAACATAATATTGCTTTGTGGAGTAAAATTCAAGAATAATATTGTATCAAAAATGATTTGGACAGAAAAGAAATCAATTTTTGTCATGAATAGTACCCCGGGTGAATAGTACCCGAGTGAATATTACCCCATAATAGTACTTCGAGAATAGTACCCCGTGAATAGTACTCCGACGTGAAAAGGTTAAAACTTATCAAGAATGTTCAGAATGATATTTTCGTGAAAAGATACTAGATGAATGACAAATTTCAATGATATTCTACTAATTTCACGGAGTATAGAAGCAAAACTTATCAACATGAGTGTAGAATTATGAATACGAAATGAAATAATATTACTTACATACTACAGAGTATGGAAGAAAATATTATTTCATACGAATATTAAAGAAAAATAATATCCATTACCTTAAAAAGGAGAGTATTCCGACTGGTATAATGTGGATATTCTTGAAGAAAACTTGTACTATTTTCTACACTCAAAGCTTCCTTAAACTCTAAAGAAATACGCTCAATATTATAAAAGAAGAATTCTCTGATTCTGGTGTAATTTTTCATTTCTAAACTGAACATCCTATTTATAGGAGAATGAAAGGATACTATTTGGATGCACAGTAAAGGAAAAATCATGGACTGTATAGTAATGAATCATGGATTCTGATGAATTTTTTTGATTATACTATGCAAACACTATGCAGACACTATAAAAACACTATGCATAATAAAATATAATATATTCTATTTTTCTTAAAAAAACAAAACTTATTATATATATATATAATATAATAATAATAATAATAATAATAATAATAATAATAATAATAATAATAATACAACAAATGGTACACCCCGTGACCAATTTTTTTATTTCCCCCCTGACCCACCAATTTTTTAATATATATATATATATATATATATATATATATATAATACAAAACTGAGATAACTTCTATCGACAGTTTTAAAAAATGGGTAAGTGGGGGTCCAAATAAAAAGCCAAATATACAACAAATACTTCATAAAAAATCCCCTCAATATTTTTAACAATATTTATTCATCTATAATATAACTTGCAATATTAACAACCAGAAAATTCCCAGGAAAGAGGGGGCTTTTCGATTTGGATTTCTCCCTTTTGGCGCGCAATTAGGTGACCAAACCCCTTTTCTCGATAGAATTTTCTAGACATTGTCAATAATGCAAATAATAATATGAATAACTTTTCATCTCAATTATTTATTTAATAATATAAAATATTGTGTAGATGATACTGTGACAATAATAAAATTAATAATGTGAGATACTACGTAGAAATTACTGTAGTAATAATTGAGTATAACTGAGTGACTTTTCACGTAAGCATCAATAATCAATACCGTGTGCTATTATGCAACCATGCGTATTACTGTACTTTTATCACAAGGTATTTCAACAGTTAACGGTAAAACTTTCGTCGTTATTTTTATAAAAAGTTATTTCTGTCGTTTTCTAATTCTGACAATAATTCCGTTGTGGGTTCCACCAATGATTGTGTCGTCGTACAAATATTCCCCGACTATTCGAATATTTTATAACAACTTGCTTACTTTGCAAAATTTATAAATATAACCCACAACTATAATATTATAACAAATCCACACCATAATATTCAAGAAAAATTCATCTTTATTCATAAAAGTTGGGGTCTAACAAATTATATGATATATTTCAATAATTTACATAAGTTGTCTTACAATCCCAGGTTCCTAAAATCTTCCATAAAACTATTATATTTTTGTCACAAAATTATACATTATTAACCAAAAGTATAAATTACATCACTATTATCTATTCTTCTGGTTTAACTACTCATTTTCCCTTATTTTCATTTTAGAGCCTTCTACTCCTTCTGCCTTAGTTGTAAAATAGTTAAAATACGAGGATGAGTAACAAATTTGCTCAACAAGTTTAAGAGTTTTAGGAAATAAATAAGATTATGATTTTTTGCCAATAAATTAATATCACTGATAAATTGAAATTGATGATTCAAGAAAAATATCACAACTTTTGAAATACTTGAAATCAACAAAAGTATATGCACAAAATATCAAGCTTTTGTTGTCAAAGTTTTATGAAACTTCAAAATCTTAACTTTTCAATGATCTCAATATTTTTAGGGGATAATTGAATGGTCGTAAGAACTAAGAACTAACTATAATATTCATCAGTCATAGACTGAGAATTCTCCAAATTGCCCAACACTCATAAAGACTACGAACTCTTCATAGAGTATCATTAGGGGATCATCATAATAATACTCCATGTTACACGTAATATCATCTTCAAATTATATTTTGACATCGTATTATCGATTACCCGACAACAATGTAACATCCCTCTATATCTAGTGTAAGACCCCAACTTTTTATGAATAAAGATTTAATTTTCTCTAAATATTATTTTGAATAACAAGGTGTTGATTTGATATAATGCTATAGTTATGGGTGATATGTGCAAATTTTACAAAGTAAGCAAGTTGTCATAAAATATTCGTTTGGTCGGGGAATATTCTTTTTATCGGAGAATATCCGTACGACGACACAATCATTGGTGGACCCCACAATGGAATAACTGTCGGATATAGAAAGCGACAAAAATAACATTTTTATAAAAATAACGACAAAACTTTTACCGTTAAACTGTTGAAATACCTGTGATAAAAGAACAATAATACGCGTGGTTGCACTGTAGCTCACGGTATTGTATAGTATCTGTGATAACCCAGGATTTTGAATAATCCAAATTTTACGAATAAATTTTTTTTTATTTAAAATTGACTGTTAATATTGTACTGTGTATCTATGACATGAGTTTCGGGAATTAGTCAATTTGTGTATTGACTGAGAAGAATAGGGTAGAGTTGTGCTTAACAGCGAATAAAAACCCTAACCCTAAATCAGGACAAGGATTCGGTAGAAAATACAATTTAAATAATTGTGTTGATGAGTACATGTTTGTACTGTGTTGACTTAATGACCAATGATTGACTGGATAGGGTTTAAACTTTGTAAACCCTAATCTCAGGATTAAAAACCCTAACACATAGTTAGAAACCCTAATTAAAAGTCGGGAAACCCTAATTTCATATTTGGGATTCCTAAACTCTAATTAGGAAACCCTAATCCTAATTGATAAGCTTAATGTGTTTATTAAACGTTGCTGTGATTAGGAAACCCTAATTTAATTAGGAAACCCTAATTATAATTTAGAAATTTTAATTTTTCTAATTAAAACCCTAATTAGAAATTTTAGAAATTAATGTTGAAAAACCTAAGGATTAGAACCTTAGGGTTAAACCCTAAGGGTTAAACCCTAAAGGTTTGTGCAATTGTCTAGTATGCCATTAAAATCATTTTGCTAATGATAAAAACGCCCTTTTTCATTTCTTTAATTGGTGACTTATATAAATTGCTAGCAACTTTAGTTGGTGAGCAACTAAATTGACTTTGTGACATAGAAATCCAAAAAATATCAGCCAACACATTATATCTAGCAACATGTCAAGCAATATATATAGATTTGAGAGAGAGAACGTCTAGTATTTGCTCATTTTACACCCCAAGCTCTCACCAACTCTCTCTCTCACCAAGACATCCAAAAATAGCAAGTATATCAGTCACATTATCAACTCTTAGATCACCCAAGAACATATTGGAGATCAAAGATCAAAATCTAGAACATAAAGGTATAAACCTTAAGTTTCATTTTGATCTTGTATGCTTTGTAAAATTTTGTGTTTAAGTGTTTAAGAAGGTGTTATATGATGTTTTTAGTTGATCTATGTTGATCCATCATGGATCCATAGCATCAAAATGCTTTAAAAGTAAAGATTTTCAAAACTGTCCAAGAACAAAATTTATGGTCTGACAAGCAAATGTCAGGCCCCACAGATTCTTGTTCGTTTATGGTTTTTGATGTTTTAAAGTTGTTATGTGTAGCTTGTAATTTGGTCTTTAATTTGAAAGTGGAATAAGTGTCATTTAATGTCTAGATCGTGTGTTATTAACAGTCAAAACCCGTTGACCGGGCATGACCGGGCCAAATCTGGGTAACCCAGAAAGTGTAATACATCGTCTGACAACTTTTTGCAACGCCCAAATCTGACAGATGTTATTTTGTTTGATGCTGTGTTTGTATCTAGATTATTGTTTTATATGTGGACTATCGATCCATGGTTTTAGATCCTACAAACAGTCAATATATTAAGTGTAGTAAGTGGTTAAAGTAGATCATTTGATCACGGATGAAGTTTCTGGAATTTCCAGAAACTGTTGGCACAAGCTGAATGACAAGGTTTGACAAGATTAAATCTGGTGGTTGTGTTATAGTTTGATTGTGATCATGTTATGTTGTTGTTCTTTGTTATAAGTACTACCTGTTTAGACTAATAACCAACCTAGTTGATGACAAGAACACCTAAATAATTGGGCTAGAAAGTGACCACATGCAACTGCTTGGGTTTCTGGGTTACCCAGAAAACCCTGGAGCACCCTGATAGCGACTTTGGATGGCTAGATCTTTTTGTTGTGATGAGTTATGACCTAGATGATAATTGATTAGTATAGTGTTACATAAACACTACACGATCGAGGTTTAAGCTAACCTAGAAACTAATTATACTGAGAATTAAACGTGGTCAAAGTAGTAGCCTTGAACATTGACTTTGTCAGTGTTCTTGAGCCAAGAACACCAAAAGCGACAGACAAGTGTCGCTATAGACCTATAGCGATGGTTTAATTAATTTTATTTTGCTATTTTCCAAAAAATGGTTAAAAATAGAAAATAAATTATAAAAATTACCAAAAATGATTTTAAAAATCATTTTAAATTATGAAAATAATTTTTGACCAATTGAATATTTTTCTTTAATATTTATAATTATTTAAATATTAAAAGGTATTTAATTTATTTAATTAGTGTATTAAATAAATTAGAGAAAAATGATTTTAATTATATAAAAATCATTTTAAATAAGAATAATGTATTTAAAAATATTTTGAGTTATAAAATATAACTTTTAATATTTTTAGAGAATTTTCATTAATAATTTAATATTAATGATATTAGATTTATTTAATTATTATATTAAATAAATGAGTTAAAATGATTTTAATATTTTAAAAATCATTTTAAATGGGAATAAAGTGTTAGAAAATATTTTGAATTATAAAATATAATTTTTAATATTTTTGGAGAATTTTCATTAATAAATTAATATTAATGATATTAGATTTATTTAAATTTATATTAAATAAATGAATTAAAAAATAGTTTTATTGATTTAAAAATCACTTAAAAATGAGAAAAATGATTTAAAAATATTTTAAGTTATAATTAATGACTTTTAATATTTTGGATGATAATTTCATTATTATTTAAATATTAATGGTGATGATTTAAAATGATTTTAATTATTTTAAAAATTATTTAAGTAGAATATTGATTTATTTAAAATATTTTAAGTTATTAAAAATAACTTTAATATTTTGATAAGTATGTCATTAATATTTTAATATTATTAAATATTAATGATGATAAGATTATTTGATAATTAAATCATTTAAAATTAATTTCAGTGTTTGAAAAATTATTATAAATTATAATAATTGATTATTAATTATGAAAAGCTTCCGAAAAATATTATTAATGATATTTGACTTATCTAAGATAATATTGAAGCTTAGAAACCAAATTTAATTGACAATAATTGTGTTAATTGTCGAATATGATGACCAGAACCCCGAGAATAGACCGAAGTCCAACTAGACCGAAATAGTTAGACTTGATAAGTGTTTATATAGGTTATAAACACTAATGTGGCTATGTGGTAATGTGTCTAGGAGAAGTTTGACTGTAGAATACAGTGATGCATGTTGTGAATTATTGTGCTAATTGTGAGACCAATATTATTGGTTATAGGTCTTTCGAAAGTAGATAAGTTTATTGTGTAGCTGTAATCAGTGGAAGAGGCAAGTTTCCTAACTCAACCTTGAGTTAATATTGTTTAATTATTATGATGGTTAATTATTGTTAATTAGACCACGTCCAAGAATTTATTGTTGATTATTCGCAGTTAGTGCATGTTAAATAGTTCAAATTAAATTATTGATTCGGAAAAATATATATTCGTAGAATTACTGTTATTGGATATTCATATCTGTAGAAGCTAATATTGATAGTACAGGTAATTCCTGTTTATTGTTGAATCATGTTGAGAAATGTCTTAGCTATTTATTCTGGCTAGATGAACATTTGTTAGAACTTGATAGGTTCGAGAAGAGAAGAGAAGAGAATTTAATTATTTTTGATAGATCAATGCCAGTTGTTTCGGCTAGATCAAAAAAGAAAACTTGATAGGTTCAAGAAGAGAAGAGAAGAGAAGAGAAGTAAATAGAAATTGAAATCATTGAATTTCGTTGTTAAATCAAATCTTGATTCTGAGACTGAGAAGAACAACCTTTTATATAAAGGGAACATTTTATTGGTCGTAAATTCGACCTTTGTGCGTGACTTAAGTATTATGAATAATATAGGGTACAAGGAGTTGGCCGGCTCCAAGTACTTGCAGAGGGGTATGATTTAATATTTATGGTTATCTGATACACCTGAGTATATATCAAAGTAAATCTTTGATAGATACCCGAGAAGAAAAGTTCTAGATCTTGTGTGATCACTCAGCATAAATCTGGAAAACATCCCACTTTATTATTTCATAGAATTGATTCCTGATTATTCATTAGGATACCGTAGAAACTTTGAAAGCGTTGTACTCTTTCATTATCAAATTATTGTGTTGTATAGATTGTGAGAAGACTTGTTAGAAGTTGGAGATTTGTTAAGTTATTTCAAAGTTCCTCGAACTTTGGTTTCATTCTATCAAAATAGATAGTCTATCATTATTGATTCTTATACATTTATTATATGTATTAAATTGCAGGGCAAATTTGTTGCCCACCCTTGCTATATATAAAAATTTTTAGCTAGGGATAAAGAAGCAGAAAGTGATGTGAAGAAGAATAAGGGGAAAGGCATCGTGATAAATTAGTTAGGATTAACATATTTATTATGTTGTATTATAAACCATTTTTGTATATCTAAGGGGTATGTTTGTAATGTTAAGGTAAGCAAACCTGGGACTAATGTATTAACAACATATGTTAATGTAGTATGTATTATTATTTTTATATAAATGGGTAGTTAGATGTTATTATATTGTAGATCGTGAACACCAAACTCGGGGATCAGGTAACCCGGATTTGGGGGTGTCACAGGTTGGTATCAAAGCTATAGTGACTAAGGTGTCACCAGTTGGTAGTAGAGCTATAGGTTATAAACCTTAAGTGGGGGGGGGGGGGAAACCCTAAGATTATAACCATAAGCGAAATCTAGAATACTCATTTAGAGTACTAAGTGAGGGATTGTCGAAGCGTATTAATAGTGAGATATGTGGACACATAGTGTGAGAAGTTCGTACTGGTGAAGTACTAATCAAGTTGTTAAACTGATTGTAGGATGTCTGGAGAAGATCAAATGAGTACGGAGATGCCAGTGGCTGTCGCACCAGTGCCAGTAGCCGAGGTGCCAGCACAAAGCGAGTCAGTGGAAGAAGTGGGGAAGGATGAACCTATGGTGAATCTGGGGAGTGATCATGACGATTATCCCAAGTTGTATCTAAGTGGTGATGAGGAGGTGGAGTCTGAAGAAGCTAAGGTGGAGAAAGAGAGTAAGAACAAAGTAGGAGAACCAGATCAAGTATCTGTAGAATTCCAGGAATTCAGAAATAAAGTGTTTCTCTTGGAAGAGTTGTGGAAGACGGAGCAAGCGTTACGCGAAATGACTAAAGAACATAACGAGCTGAAGGCGCAGGTGGAGAGGATGAAGACTGAAGGTGGTGCATCGTCTGAAGGAACCAGCAAGAAGGGAAAGAATAAGAGAAAGAGAGAAAAAGACCGTGATAACTCTGAAAATTCAAACCCGAAGAAGAGGCAAGCCTGTAGCAAGTGTGGGAAGACTCACGTGGGAGAATGCATGATGTGGAGGAACGTATGCTTCAACTGTAAGCCAGAAGGACATATTTCTCTACATTGTCCTAAGCCGAATATGAGGAAGTGCTTCTCATGTGGAAGAACGGGTCACAGATTTAACAAGTGTCCTAACAAGAAGAAGACTTATGAAGGGAGTGGACGGTAGATAGCTTAAGTTTAAGCGTTAGTATCTTTTGGTAGAAGATTATGATATGAAGTGTTGTAATATCGAGAATGATTTGTAAACATATGTAAATATGTATGTTTGTATGAATAAAATCTTTATTTTCTATATGAATATAAGATTAAGATTAATTTGTGAGTTCTTAAAACTCATACTTATGGTAAGTTCATGACTCATAATTATATAAAATATTTTGAACCCCTCAGCAAATGGACACCAAAGGTCTAACTAGGATAAGTTCATACACCTATATAATTGTGGCAAGTTTCGAAACTCATAAGTGTGGTAAGTTTGACGAATTGGGAATAGCTATGTATGAATAGAGAATTTCAACTTTCCGTGTAAAGTTCGAGAATTGCAACTTTTTATGTAAAGTTGTGTTGTTAATCCTAAAATTTATTTAAAATGGGATAGTAATATGTGTTAAGTAGAAAAATTACTATGTGCTATTTGAATAAATATGCGATTATATGAGAAATATTTGTTGAATTCTTATTGTGTTAAGAATGCGTGTAAAGAAAGAGAATTAATATAAGATTTTTTATTTAAATCAGATCATGCCGCCTAGACGACAGAATCGAAATCAAAAAGAAGAGCAGTCGGTGAATAATGAAGGAGGTCAAGCTGACCTGAAGTAAAACTTTGCAAATATGATAGCCAAATTGATCGAAAATAGAGCTCCAGCTGCAAGAGGAAGAGCGAGAAATCAGCCAGCCGATAGATTTGCTAACTTCAAAGTCTTTAAAGCGGTGGGACTGCCCGAATTTAAGGGGACTACAGATCCGATTGAAGCCCAGACTTGGGTGAAGGAGATGGAGAAAGCATTCATCATTGCGCAAGTGGCAGAAGAGCAAAAGATAGCTTTTGCAACGTGCTTGATGAAGGGAGAGGCTAATTACTGGTGGGAGACAAATCAAGCGCGAGTTGGTACAGCGATGGTGACGTGGACAAGATTCAAGGAACTGTTCTTTGAGAACTACTTCTCACCGAGTATGCAAGCTCGGATGGAAGTTAAGTTCCTGGAACTGAAGCAGAAAAATATGTCAGTTTCAGAGTATGCTGCCAAATTCAACGAATTAGCGAGATTTGTACCTCATCAGGTGGACACAGAATTACGGAAATCGAGAAGGTTTGAGAATGGATTGAAGCCGGGAATATACAACAAAGTAGCCGTATTTCAGATTAGCACGTTCGCGGCGTTATTGGAAAAAGCTTTAATTGCTGAAAGAGGGAGCGAAGCTGCATCTCAATTTCATCAGGAAAAAAAGAAGAAGACAAATGACGGAGGAAGCAGTGGGGGTAGTAACCCGAACAAAAGGAAGTGGAGTGAGAATGTGAGACCCTGAATTTTATGAAATGAAAGTATTCAATTTTCTTATAATTATTCTATTTAGTAAATGGTTAAATTGATAAAAGGTTAAAGTTAAGGGTGATATGTGAAAATTTTTCAAAGTAAGCAAGTTGATATAAAATATTCGTTGTGTCAGGGAATATTCGATTGGTCGGGGAATATTCATTTTAACAGGAAATATTTGTACGACGACACAATCATTGGTGAACCCCACAACGGAAGTATTGTCGTATTTAGAAAATGACAGAATTATCTTTTTATAAAAATAACGGTGAAAGTTTTACCGGTAAAACTATTGAACTATTCGGTAGTAAAAGTACAGTAATACGCGTGGTTGCATAGTAACACATGGTATTGATTATTAATGCTTACATGAGAAATCACTCAGTTATACTCAATTATTGCTATAGTAATTACTGCATCATATCTCTCATATTATTGATTCAATTGTTGTCACAGTATCATCTGTATAATATGTTATATTATTAAATCAATAATTGAGACGACAAAGTTATTTATATTAATATTTGCAATATTGACAATGTCTAGAAGTTCTGTCAAGGAGAGGTTTGGTCACCTAATTGCGCGCCAATAAGGAGAAATCCTTATCGAAAAGCCCCCTCTTTCCTGGAAACGACATGGTTATTAAATATTGCGAGTTATAATATTAATGGTGAATAAGTTCGTGTTGATTAAAGATGAAATTGATAGTTTCATTGTGTTGGAATTATTAGTGTTAGTGGAAATCGACATCTATTCTGATGATAATTGATGCCTGGGGTTATATTGATAAATCGGGTAATTAATCGGATAAACGAGCAATTAAGTGCTACTAATTCACATGCTTATATAACTATTTGTTCACATGTGTGTACTATTGAATTACATTCTTGTACTATTAGGGGAGTTGGTGCAAGATTGATAATACTTGCATGACTAAGTTAAAAATGGAGGTATAGATGAATGTACTATACTATAATTTGTATTTTCACATGTCTAGAACTATTGAGTCACATGATTTACTATTGATTCACATGATTTACTATTAGGGGAGGTGGTGCAAGTTTTATAATACTTGCAGGACTAAATTAAAAAGGAAGAAAAAGAGGAAGGTATTATATTGTAATATTTTGAGCCCCAAAATGTGCAATTATTGAAACTATATTTTTCTATAAATAGAAGCTCATTCTTCCTTCATTTCTCACCAATTCACTAAAGCTATAGAACTATTATTATAGAGAAAAATTATAGAGAAAGAAGAAGAGAAGTCTGCTACCTCTCTACTCCAGTATCCAGTTTCTTTCTAAGGTAAGGGATATTATTATTATAGTAAGGAGTATTATTTCTTTCGTATTCATGAAGAGAGCTATTGTTATTCCATTCCTTATTATTCTGTTAGAATAACTTTGTATCGCGGACTACCGTATATATGGTGAAATTCTTCATTATTCCATTCTTTATTATTATGTTGGAATAACTTTGCTCTGTGCAATCTCTTGCATACATGGTGAAATTCTTCTATTATTCCATTATTTATTATTACATTAGAATATCCCGCGAAAAGGCTTACGCACGACCGGTTCCATTATTTATTATTCTATCTAAATATCCCATGCTCATGCGTTACGCATGACACGGTTCCATTATTTATTATTCTATCGGAATATCCTATCGTATGCGTTTACGCACATGACTTGGTTCCATTATTTAATATTTTGTCGAAATATCATGCACATGCGTGCGTTTACGCATGACTTCGATTCCATTATTTATTATTCTCGCTTGGAATAACTCATGCGTGCGGTCTATCGCATGCACGGTGAATTCTTCCATTATTCCATTCCTTATTGTTACATTGGAGTAACTTTGTCTCGTGGATTACCACATGCATGGTAAATGATCCTTCATATTCATTCCTTATTAAATTATGGAAATGATCTGTCTACGTGGATTACCGCATGGCGGGTGAAAATCCATTTGCAGTTTCATAATTTTTCTGACCCTCAAAAATTCTGGAAAAATTTGAAATGATAATTTGATAAGTTTTCTATATTGTGTCCAAAGATGGCGATTTTTGGATGTATAGATTAAGAGTTATGAATTTTATAGGAAAAAACTATTTTAAAAGTAAACCCTTATAACTCCTTGTGGTTAATTCCAAAATTGAAGAAATTTTTATTGGGAGTACATGTATATAACAGGAGTATACCCTGTAAATGTCAGAATTTTTGGACAAAAGTACAATTTATGATAAATGTCTAAATATTCAGCAGTTTTGGCCATATGAAAAATAGTAAATGAATTTTAAAAATTCTGAGAAAAATATATGTTCAATATGAGACTATATTTTGTTAAATCCCAGAAAAGAAATATTTTTGGGACTGATTTGGTATTTTTCATGAAAATGAACTAGTTATGAGTAAATGAATTAAATATGTTATGTGAAGTAACAAAATTAGAAAATAGGATTTTATGGCTTGGGATTCCTATATAGGTATAAACAGATTGTTGATGAGAGATTTGATCATTGGTGATGAAATCTTATGAGTATGGCATTTTTGAATGATTAAATGCATTAATTGGTAAAGTGTAAACAATTGAAATAAATTGTTTATAAGTTTAAGAAGTGATTAAAATATTGTTATAATATTAATAATATTAGATTATGAGTTTATTAAGTGATTGATAATATTCGGATATATTTAAAGTCTTTAATATTTATCCTTATTTTCGTTTGATTAATGCTTATATCATTGTCATCATCCTCATGCTTATATTATGATGAAAGTCATCTTTGGCTTACGTGCAAAGATGGACTGTTAATTATTAGTTTTACAGTTGTATATCTTTGGCTTACGTGCAAAGATGAACTATTGATTGATGAGTATCTTTTGCTTATGTGCATAGATGAACTGTTTATTGGTATGATTATGACCAGGGATCATTCGGTATAATCATGACCCATAATGTTATAGATGATGTGGTAAAAATCCTCATTGGCCCGTAGTGCATTGATGGACAATTATTGGTATGATTATAACCAGGGATTATTCAGTATAATCATGACCATTGATGATCACATGAATATCCTTGGCCGTATTGCAGGGATGATTCGATGATGTGGATTATTTATTAAGCTGTGTCTCAGCGATAAAATATTGATTATACACTTTTAATTCATAAAAGATAGTAGATATCATGCTCTACTTGTCTCTTCTAAAAAAAATATAGTTGTATGTCTTTGGCCTGTAGTGCAAAGAATAAATTATTAATGAATATCTTTGGCCGTAGTGTATAGATGAATTTATTAGTATGATTATGAGCATGAATTGTGATTTGGTATAACCATGATTTTTGATGTTTCAGGTGAAGATATGTGATAAAAATTATCTTCGTCCTGGGTGCGAAGAGGAATTTAGAATCACAATTATGATTATGAGTTATTCATATGATTGTGGATAGAAATTATTGATTGATGTTACAGGGATAATATATTATTGGTGGACTTTTAACATGGAGAAGATAATAGACCTGATGGTCTATTTGACTCTTCTAATGGATTGCTCGTTCCACAACAACTATGGTTGAAAAGTTTTATCATCTACCATATGTTCTAAATCTCTGATTTATTATTGACGAAGGCTATTGATAATTTAATTATCTTTAGTCATGATATTCTTTACTGGGCTATTTGTGCTCACCCTTTGCTTCACAATTCCTTTCAGGTAATAAGAGTGTAGCTGGGTCGAGCGAGGATAATAGGGAAATAATGTGATGGTCCGAGACTGTCGAAGTTTCTCAATACATTATAAAATGGCATGACATGCAACAGATAGTTGTATAGAGGACCTAAGATTTGTGTGTCATATTTTATACGTCACTTAATAATTGATTTTGGCGAACAACAATAGGGTGATGAGAACCCGACTTTGAAAGCGTCAAAAGTGCACCTCATTAAAATGAATATGATAGTAATCTTCTCGTTCTTCTTTGGGGTCTTAAAATATTTGTTGCTGTATTTTATATGGCATTGTAACAATTTGAGTTTGGATACTGTCTACGGGACAATATTGTATTAAAACTCACAGCTTATCTGTTGTCATACTCTACACGACAGTTCAACAGTTGTATAAATAAAGTTTGTATTTGATTTTTATAGAGTGATATCTGGCGACTCAGAATGGGTCATCTGGACCTATTTTGGGGGCGTCACAGAGAATAACCAATCGGGTAGTAAGACTGAAGGGAATAAGAAAGGAGGAGAGCCTTGTGCGAACTGTGGAAAGAATCATCCAGGAATTTGTCTGAAGAGGAAAGGAGTCTGCTATAACTGCGGGCAAGAGGGACACATGTCACCCAACTGTCCCAGTCCGAAGAAGATACAAGGTTGTTATGCCTGTGGATCAACTGATCATTTTATTAGGAACTGTCCAAAGAAGAATGCGGAAAAGGAAAGTGCCAACAAGGGACCCGATGGTGGAGCGTTGGCAATTCGAGGACCTGCACAACCAGGAAGATCAACCGCCCGTACATTCAACATGACGACGCAGGAGGCAGTGGCTACTCAGGAGGTGGCAACAGGTAACGATTTCGCTTAACACTTAAATTACGCGAGTAATATGAGTCAAATATTTTTGTGAACTGCTTTCTTTTATAGATTTAAGTCACAGGTTAGAATCTGAGACACAAATTAATATCGTATCGATAATTGATGATATAACTTTAAAGGATTGTAGAGAATAAGAAAGCGGTGATTCCGAGGACGAAATCCTTTTAAGGAGGGGTGAATGTGATAACCCGGGATTTCGAATAATCCAAATTTTACGAATAAATATTTTTTTTATTTAATATTGACTGTTAATATTGTACTGTGTATCTATGATATGAGTCTCGGGAATTAGTCAATTTGTGTATTGATTGAGAAGAATAAGGTAGAGTTGTGCTTAAATGCGAATAGAAACCCTAACCCTAAATCAGGACAGGGATTCGGTAGAAAATACAATTTGAATAATTGTGTTGATGAGTACGTGTTCGTACTGTGTTGACTTAATGACCAATGATTGACTGGATAGGGTTTAAACTTTGTAAACCCTAATCTCAGGATTAGAAACCCAAACGCGCAGTTAGAAACCTTAATAAAAAACTGAGAAACCCTAATTTTATATCCGGGATTCCTAAACCCTAATTAGGAAACCCTAATCCTAATTGATAAGCTTAATGTGTTTATTAAACGTTGTTGTGATTAGGAAACCCTAATTGTAATTTAGAAATTTTAATTTTTCTAATTAAAACCCTAATTGGAAATTTTAGAAATTAATGTTGAAAAACCTAAGGGTTAGAACCTTAGGGTTAAACGCTAAAGGTTTGTGAAATTTTCTAGTATGCCATTAAAATCATTTTGCTAATGAAAAAAATGCCCTTTTTCATTTCTTTAATTGGTGACTTATAGAAATTGCTAGCAACTTTAGTTGGTGAGAAACTACATTGACTTTGTGACATAGAAATCCAACAAATATCAGCCAACACATTATATCTAGCAACATGTCAAGCAATATATATAGATTTGAGAGAGAGAAAGTCTAACATTTGCTCATTTTACACCCCAAGCTCTCACCAACTCTCTCTCTCACCAAGACATCCAAAAATAGCAAGTATATCAGTCACATTATCAACTCTTAGATCACCCAAGAACATATTGGAGATCAAAGATCAAAATCTAGAACATAAAGGTATAAACCCTAAGTTTTATTTTGATCTTGTATGCTTTGTAAAATTTTGTGTTTAAGTGTTTAAGAAGGTGTTATATGATATTTTTAGTTGATATATGTTGATCCATCATGGATCCATAGCATTAAAATGCTTTAAAAGTAAAGATTTTCAAAACTGTCCTAGAACAAAATTTGTGGTCTGACAAGCAAATGTCAGGCGCCACAGATTCTTATTTGTTTATGGCTTTTGATGTTTTAAAGTTGTTATGTGTAGCTTGTAATTTGGTCTTTAATCTGCAAATGGAATAAGTGTCATTTGATGTCTAGATCTTATGTTATTAACGGTCAAAACCCGTTGACCGGCCATGACCGGGCCAAATCTGGGTAACCCATAAACTGTAATACATCGTCTGATAACGTTTTGGAAGGCCCAGATTTGACAGGTGTTATGTTGTTTGATGCTGTGATTGTATCTAGATTATAGTCTGATATGTGGACTATTGATCCATGGTTTTAGATCTTACAAACAGTTAATATATTAAGTGTAGTAAGTGGTCAAAGTAGATCATTTGATCACGGATGAAGTTTTTGGAATTTCCAGAAACTGTTGGCACAAGCTGCTGACAAGGTTTGACCAGATTAAATCTGGTGGTTGTGTTATAGTTTGATTGTGATCATGTTATGTTGTTGTTCTTTGTTATAAGTACTAGCTGTTTAGACCAATACGCAACCTAGTTGATGACAAGAACACCTAAATAATTGGGTGGAAAGTGACCATCTAATCGCTCGGGTTTACGGGTTACCCGAAAAACCGTGAGCACCTTGACAACGACTTTGGATGGCAAGATCTTTTTGTTGTGATGAGTTATGATCTAGATGATAATTGATTAGTGTAGTGTTACATAAACACTACACGATCGAGGTTTAAGCTAGCCCAAAAACTAATTATACTGAGAATTAAACGTGGTCAAAGTAGTAGCCTTGAACACTGACTTTGTCAGTGTTCTTGAGCCAAGAACACCAAAGGCAACAGACAAGTGTCGCTAAAGACCTATAGCGATGGTTTGAGTAATTTTATTTTCTTAATTTCTGAAAAATGATTAAAAATAGAAAATAATTTAAAAAATTACCAAAAATGGTTATAAACACTAATGTGGCTATGTGGTAATGTGTCTAGGAGAAGTTTGACTGTAGAATACAATGATGCGTGTTGTGAATTATTATGCTAATTGTGAGACTGATATTATTGTTTATAGGTCTTTCGAAAGTAGATAAGTTTATTGTGTAGCTATAATCAGTGGAAGAGGCAAGTTTCCTAACTCAACCTTGAGTTAATATTGTTTAATTATTATGGTGGTTAATTATTGTTAATTAGACCACGTCTAAGAATTTATTGTTGATTATTCGCAGTTAGTGCATTTTTAATAGTTCAAATTGAATTATTGATTCGGAAAAATATATATTCGTAGAATTACTGTTGTTGGATATTCATATCTATAGAAGCTAATATTGACAGTACAGGTAATTCCTGTTTATTGTCGGATCATGTTGAGAAATGTCTTAGCTATTTCTTAGCTATTTATTATTGATAGATCAATGCCAGTTGTTTCGGCTAGATCAAAAAAATAAAACTTGATAGGTTCGAGAAGAGAAGAGAAGAGAAGAGAAGTAAATAGAAATTGAAATCATTGAATTTCGTTGTTAAATCAAATCTTGATTCTGAGACTGAGAAGAACAACCTTTTATATAAAGGGAACATTTTATTGGTCGTAAATTCGACCTTTGTGCGCGACTTAAGTATTATGAATAATATAGGGTACAAGGAGTTGGCCGGCTCCAAGTACTTGCAGAGGGGTATGATTTAATCTTTATGGTTATTTGATACACCTGAGTATATATCAAAGTAAATCTTTGATAGATACCTGAGAAGAAAAGTTCTAGATCTTGTGTGATCACTCAGCATAAATCTGGAAAACATTCCACTTTATTATTTCATAGAATTGATTCCTGATTATTCATTAGGATATCATAGAAACTTTGAAAGCGTTGTAATCTTTCATTATCAAATTATTGTGTTGCATAGATTGTGAGAAGACTTGTTAGAAGTTGGAGATTTGTTAAGCTATTTCAAAGTTCCCCGAACTTTGGTTTCATTCTATCAAAATAGATAGTCTATCATTATTGATTCTTATACATTTATTGTATGTATTAACTTGCGGGGCAAATTTGTTGCTCACCCTTGCTATATATAAAACTTTTGAACTTGAGACGAAGAAGCAGAAGGTGTTGTGAAGAAGAATAAGGGGAAAGGCATCGTGATAAATTAGTTAGGATTATCATATTTATTATGTTGTATTGTAAACCCTTTTTGTATATCTAAGGGGTATGTTTGTAATGTTAAGGTTAGCAAACCTGGGACTAATGTATTAACAACATATGTTAATGTAGTATGTATTATTATTTCTATATAAATGGGTAGTTAGATGTTATTATATTGTGGACCGTGAACACCAAACTCGGAGATCAGGTAACCCAGATTTGGGGGTGTCACAGTATCTTTGATTATTGATTCTTATGTAAGAAGTCACTCAGTTCATTTAATAATTGCCACAGTAGTTGATGCATAATATCTCATATTATTGATTCAATTATTGTCACAGTATTATCTGCACAATATTTTATATTATTAAATCAATAAATGAGAAAACACATTTATTCATATTATTATTTACATTATTGATAATGTCTAGAAAGTATTATCGAGGAAAGGGGTTAGGTTATTTAATTGGGCGCCAATAAGGAGAAATCCTTATCAGAAAGCCCTCTCTTTCTTGGGAATGATTTGGTTGTCAATATTGTGAGTTACAATATTAATGATGAATAATTGTTAAAAGATTAAAAATGTTTTTATTAAAGATAAGTGATTTGTGGTAAATATTTATTCAATTTTTGATATAAATAGAGGGGTTTGTCATGAGGCGTTTGTTTTAAGTTTGACTTATTATTCCATGGGGAGATGTACTAATTTTTCAGACCATCAGTTGTGGTTTTAATAGTAAATCAATATGGATCGTCGGTTGTGGTTTTAATAGTAAATCAATATGGACCGTCCGTTGAGGTTTGAATAGTAAATCAATATGGACCGTCTGTTTTAATAGTAAATCAATCTAGACCGTCCATGAATCAGTTACTATTTAGTCCATTCGCCTATAAATAGAAGCTTATTTCTTCTTTCATTCTCACCAATTCACTAAGACTCACAAGAGAAACTATAGAGAGAAAGAAGAAGAGTATTTTGCTACTTCACTACTGCAGTATCCAATCTCCTACTAAGGTAAGGGATATTATTTTTTGTATTCATTCTTTAATATGTGGGAATAACCTGTCTACGCGGATTACCGAATGCATGGTGAATAACCCTTCGTACTCATTCTTTATTTGTGGAAAAGATCTGTTTACGCGGATTACTGCATGATGGGTGAAAATTCATTTGTAGTTTCGTATATTATTTCTTTTCATATTTTTAAATCTAAACTTACTATGATAAGTATTTTTTCTATAATCCCTAAAATTAATAGAATATCTTTGAGTTTTGTGCTTCATCTAGTATCGTTTCATTGGAATATTAGTCTGAATTTCTTATTTCAATATTTTCATTTGGAGTACTATTCACGCGGTACTATTCACTCGAGGTACTATTTATTCGGGGTACTTTGCATGACAGGGTACTATTTATTTGGTATTATTCATTCGGGTACTATTCACGACAAAAGTAATTTCTTTTCTGTCAAAATTGTTTTTGATACATGAATATCATTCTTGAATTTTACTCCACAAATAGTTATCATGTTGACAATTTGGACATTCTTGAACTCTGGATAAATTGAATTATAAATCTTTAATATTTATCCCTGATCTCACTTGATTGATTCCTTATATCATTGTCATCATCCTCATGCTTATGTTGTGGTAAAAGCCATCTTTGGCCCATAATGCATAGATGAACTGTTGATTGGTATGATTATGACTAAGAATTTTGTATTGGTTTAATCATGACCTATAATGATATAGACAAATGATGTGGTGAAAGTCCTCTTTGGCCCGTAGTGCATAAATGAACAATTGTTTGGCATGATCATGACCACTGGTGATACCAACAAATATCATTGGCCCGTAGTGCATAGATAATTTGTTGATGTGAAATATTTATTGATTGTTGTTACACGGATAAAATATTGATGATGGACTTTTAAATCATAGAAGATATTAGACATTATGCTCTACATGACACTTGAAATGGATTGTTATTTCTGCTGCGGTTGTTTATCTAAAACTTGTTGACTATTGTGTTCTATCAGATTTTTTCCAGTTGAGGACTAATGATAATTTGTTCTACATTATCTTAGTCATAATATTCTTTACTAGGCTAGTTAAGCTCACCCTATTCCTTTTAGTTCCATTGTTCTTCTCAAGAGGCGAGAATATAGCTAGGACTAGCCGGGGAGTGGAGTAATGGTGCAAGATGGTTATTATAGCAGTCCTCATTATTTTGTAAAATAGTGTAACAATAATTGTAATGAGGACTTTATTTGAGTTTGGATATTGTCTACAAGATAATATTTGTATTAAAAATCACAGCTTATGTTTTGTCGTATTTCACACGATAATTAATAGTTGTATAATTTAAGTTTGTATTTGAATTCTGTACCATGTATTTGACGACTCAGAATGTGTAAGACCCCAACTTTTAATGAATAAAGATTTAATTTTCTCTAAATGTTATTTTGAATAATAAGGTGTGGATTTGATATAATGTTATAGTTGTGGGTAATATTTATAAATTTTACAAAGTAAGTAAGTTGTCATAAAATATTCGTTTGGTCGGGGAATATTCGTACGACGACACAATCATTGGTGGACCCCACAACAGAATTAATGTCGGATATAGAAAGCAACAGAAATAACCTTTTTATAAAAATAACGGCAAAACTTTTACCGTTAACTGTTGAAATACCCGATGATAAAAGTACAATAATATGCGTGGTTGCATAGTAGCACACGGTATTGCACAATATCTTTGATTATTGATGCGTATGTGAGAAGTCACTCAGTTTTATTCAATTATTGCAATAGTAGTTGATGCATAGTATCTCATATTATTGATTCAATTATTGTCACAGTATCATCTGTACAATATTTTATATTAAATCAATAATTGAGACGACACAATTATTCATTATTATTTGTATTATTGATAATGTCTATAAAGTTCTGTCAAAGAAAGGGGTTTGGTCATCTAATTGCGTGCTAATAAGGAGAAGTCCTTATCGAAAAGCCCCCTCTTTCCTGGAAATGATATTGTTGCTAATATTGTGAGTTATAATATTAATGATGAATAAATATTGAAGGATTAAAAATGTGATTAGTTAAGTGAATTGTGATAAATAAAAGGGGTTTGTCATGAAGTATTTATTATAAATTTGGCTTAGTACATGGACCCCCACTTATTCATTTTTCAAAATCTTCGGTAGAAAGTTATCTCAGTTTTTGTATTATATTGCATAGTGTTTGCATAATACTGCATAGTGTTGCATAGTACTACATAGTGTTTGCATAGTGCTGCATAGTACTGCATAGTAAAAAATTAGAAATTTTAGCTAAATTTTAGCACCCGTGATATTGTTACTGTGCAGTCCGTGATTTTTCCCCCCTAAATAGTATCTTACCATTCTCTAATAAATAGGATGTTTAGTTTAGAAATGAAAATCACACCAGAATCAGATAATTCTTCTTCAATAATATTGAACGTATTTCTTTAGAGTTTAAGGAAACTTGGAGTGTAGAAAACAATGCAAGTTTTTTTTCAAGAATATCCCCGCTATACCAGTCAG
The DNA here is from genome assembly GCA_020205615.1 of Panax quinquefolius. Taxonomy (NCBI): domain Eukaryota; kingdom Viridiplantae; phylum Streptophyta; class Magnoliopsida; order Apiales; family Araliaceae; genus Panax; species Panax quinquefolius. The sequence goes on along the minus strand of JAINUW010000804.1, from coordinate 172,551 downwards.
AAGTACTTTCCTTTTAAGGTAAGGGATATTATTTTTGTTCAATATTCGTAAGAAATAATATTTTCTTCCAAACTCTGTAGTATGTAAGTAATATTATTTCATTTTATATTCCTAAATCTACACTTATTTTGAAAAGTATTGCTTCTATACTCCGTGAAATTAGTAGAATATCCTTGAAATTTGCGATTCATCTAGTATCGTTTCACGGAAATATTTTTCTAAACTTTCTTGTTAAATTTTAAGTTTTTCATGCTTGAGTACTATTCATGGGTATACATACGACACTGTTCATACATACGGTACTTTAGACACTCAAAATTTTCTGTACACCTGTTACTAAAATTGCAAGAGGGCAGATTCGTCTTTTAGAGATAACCCTGGAAGACAACTTACAATCCATTTCGGATACTACTGGAAGTTCAGTCTCAACCCCGGAACACACACTGGGGATATCATTTCCAACTTCGGAACACACACCGGAAACATCATTTCCAACCTCAGAGATAACCCCGAGTTTCATCCTTGGAGATAACCCCAAGGAATGTTGTTGCAGTTCCGGCGATAACCCTGAAAATGTTTATTTCAAATGCAATCAGCTTCAATCTCAGACCTCCTGCTGAGACATTCATACCTTTGACCCGGAGCTAACACCGGGCAGACAGGCACCCTCGCAGATGACATTGCGGCATTCAAACACTTGTAGTAGTCCAATCTCAGATATAACCCTGAGCAACTGCTGCTTTCAACTCAAATCGGCGATAACCCCGATGATGACTCAAACATCATCTTGCTACCTCAAACATCTGTGCGTCGTCTCAACATTTCATACATACATACATATAATAATGTCCTTTAAGAACCAGGGAGTTCCAATCCCGAGTGACTATTGTGCGTGGCAGCACACCGGATAGAATTTACAGCTTGATGATCATGGGCATGGTCCCCTCTTCCTGACTTCTTACAACCTCTAATCCCATGTCATTGCGCAACTCTCGACACAAGGGGTCTGAAGAAGGTCTTATATATCTCATTTGGATGCTCGGATTGAAGTTCTGCAAGTTCGAGCGGACATCATAGTGCATGAGTGTACGTACTTCGAGATGAGGAGACCCGTGAAGCTCGGGGAACCCCGGGAAGCCGCAGGTACACCTGCGGCTACCGCAGGTACACCTGCACTCCCCTCTATAAATAGAGGGCTTGGGGTAGCCATTTTAAAAAAGAAGAAGGCAAGGAAGCCCTGTCCAATTTGCTTTATACACACCTTATATTGAGTGCTTGCTCTTTCTAAATACCTGTTAGCTCACATATAGCTATACATTTACCAGCGGGGGCTGAGTGTTTATCCATTTAGAGTCATAGAAGCCTCTATTGGCAGCCCACTGTATGCCTTCTAATACTCTATAAAGCCTTTCTCTTCATCTTTGCACACACTATTCTACACATTGAGAGTCGTGTTGGGTGCGTTTGCCCGGACTTCGATCCGTGGTTTTCATTTCTGTCTATATATATATACTTATATATGTATATATTTTATATATGGACTAACATTATCGAGTTATGCCTCGATTGAGCCTAGACTTATGTCTGGAGCGTTTACCTGCTTTTATATATATATATATATATATATATATATATATATATACTTATATATATATAACTGTTGTCAGACATATCTGATGAGCCTGGATTTCACATCCGGAGCGTTTATTGCTTATATATATATATATTTACATTTCTGTCAGGCCTGGAGTTTACTTCGAGGCTTTTTACTGCTTAATTTACATTCCGTCCCTCCTGGAGTTTACTTCGTGGCAGTTGATCGCATTTATTGCTTTATTTACATTTTCGATCCCCCATGGAGTTGCTTCGTCGTGGTTGATCATACACATATATATATATATATATATATATATATATTTACCGCTTTTATATATATATATATATATATATATATATATATATATAACTCTATCGCTTTTGAATGACTATGATTACCATGTGAGCCTAGGAATCATGTGATCATAGATTCAGTCTACTGAATCTAGATTCGGTTCCCATGATGGACCTTTTTCAGCTGTAAGCAGCTTGTACATTATTTACAGTGTATGAATTTCCTTAGATGGTTGTCATGCCCATGAGGAGTTCGACACTTCTGTATATTATTTTCTCGAAGATGCCTTGCATCTCGAAAATAAAAGCAAACAAGCCGAACATTTAACAATAAAATGGAAGTATGAAAAGGTCTCAATTCCTATTGAGCACAGGGTTTGAAAAACCTCTTTTTATTAAACTTCATTGCTATATCTTGCTAAAACTGCATTTTCTATAAATTTAAACCCTACGTATATTAGTGCTTCACACATGTCATCATTTTCATAAACGGTGAGACACATTGCATGTGAATGTATGTTGTGTGGTTCCTCCACCAGGAGGCTATCCTATCGGTGTTTGATTCCTGAACTCCTAGGAAGACTAATTCCAACGAGGCTCAGGAAAGGCACCACCCAGATTCGCTCCAGTTGAAAGACCGGATTAACTTCCCGTCAAGTAGATTGCGATGATCTGGGAACCTTCATGCCAAAAAGCCGCGAGAGTAACCCTAAGATAGGCCAGTCTCTGATAATCCAAACACGGAGGAAAGTCTCTTCATGCTTTCCATTTTCAATTACTTGTAAAAGCATTTACTTGTAATTTTATTCCATGTTCATCCATATGTAATGGAAAATATGAAGAATATCTGTGCATATATAACATGTTATCAATTAACACCCATTTTTGCAGGACAATATTCCTAAAATGGCCACATTATGATAACATTTACATTATTCCTAAGACTAAACTATATAAGTCTTTTGTAGGGAAGCAATTGGGCCTATTACCAGCTCAAAATCTAAAAAGGCCACGAGCCTACAACCAATCTTGTCTTCTTCTGACCAGTCAAATCCTGTTTCTCGAGAAGAATTTAATGGATTGAGTAAACAAATTACAGACTTGGCTATTCTACTTAAAGAACTGTATCAATCTACTCAGGGTACAAAGATACCTATACATACAGAGTCCTCTGCACAAGGAGGATCTCAAGGTTTGGAAAAAATAATTCCAGAACCTCAGTTGGATACGACCAACAAAGACCCTGAAAACACCCATCTCAAAGGAGATCCAGACACCGGTGATATCAGGAAGAAGGTCCTCCAAATGGAGGAAACTATCCGTGTTCTCAAAGGGATTGGAACACATGGAAGTGTTTCATATGTTGACCTTTGCATATTTCCTGGTGTTCATTATCCAGAGAAATTCAAAACCCCTGATTTTGAAAAGTACGACGGATTAGGGGATCCTTATACACATTTGAAATTGTTCATCGGAGAACTTGGATCTTATGCAAAAAATGAGAAGCTCAGGATACAGCTGTTCCAGAAAAGTCTGACTTGAGAAGCCCGTTCGTGGTATACCAGATTAGACAACTCTAAGATCCATAGCTGGGAAGAGCTAGCTCACGCCTTCCTTACTCAATATAGTTTTCAATCTCAGATGGCTCCTGACCGGTACCAGATTACCAAAGTCAAGAAACAGTCTAATGAGTCTTTCAGAAAGTATGCTTAGAGATGGAGGTGTTAGGTTTTTAATATTCAAGAACGCAATCAAATTGCAAAAATTAGCGGAAGCGTGTAAAATCAGAGTTTAAAAAAAATTTACAAACCATAAACCCGGATCATCCTTTATGCACAATTATTAATTAAACGAAAAGATAAAGAATAAAATCATACCCTTGAAGATCGAGCTTCCTCAGGTACAAGTTCACCTCCAATCCTTTTCGCGTTCAACTTGAATCCACCGGGTTTGGTTCCTTCCTTTGATCAACGTTAGCCACCAATGTGTTTGGCCTCTAGAGGTGATCCACCAAGAAAGAATAGGAATTCAAGAAGAAGGGGTATTTGGCTCAAACCCTAGTTTTCTATCTCTATAGAAAAGGGTACTCTCCAACAAATTGGAATTATGTCGTTGTAAAAGTCAACAACCCCACACCCATAATAAGACTCCTCTTATTTATAGATGTGGGCAACCCACCTTAACAATTAAGGAATTGGGTTTTATTTAATTAATTAAATTCTTTTAATTAATTAAGCTCCCTAATCTTATTAGGGATAATTAATTAAAACTCCTTTAACTAATTTTCCTTCCTAATCCAATTAGGAATAAATGAGAGTACTTGTATTAAATTAATTCCTAAACTCTTTAGAAATTAAAATAATAATAATTGTAATAATATTAATAAGACTCCTCTTATTAATTTATATTTAATATTTCTAAAATATTAAATAATAAATATTAAGCTATTTGATTTATTCTATCACCATAGATTAAATTAAATATACTTAACATATTATTACGATTATGCCATTAACTTCTTAAATAATTATTCTTCCTTTTATGGTGTGACCCTTTTAGGTTCTCCATATTAAACCGGTTGTGAATAAATCAATTAGAACAATTCTAATCTTATTTAAATAAATAAATTAAACAATTAATTTATTTAAATAAATAATATTTATTCTACAATAGGGATAAGCCTCCTAGCGATCAACGACTTTCCGATAATATAGATTTCAACATTAATCATAAAAGAACCTTTGAGTAAATAGTTACCGCATACAATTCAATCCTTCCACCATACAATGTCCCAATTAAATATAAGACATGGAATTACCACAAGTCTTATTTTATTTAATTATATGTATTTCGATCCTTAAATGCACAACTCTCAAATAATGCAAATTAGAAACTCCTTTCTAATTTCATTCTACCTTGCCAAGGACTCTTTTGGGTTGTCATTTATCGAATCACATAGGACATTTCTCTTCTTTTATTAGAAGTGGTAGATTCTTTATCGATCATACATTATCTCCATGTACAACTTATTATACCCAAGCATACCCTTTGATATACCCTAAGGGTCTTAAGGAATAAGTCAAAGTATAACTCATCATACACAAGATACTATGATGATCTCAAGTCCAAGGATTACTTGTACTACTATCACTACAGGAATTCCTATCAAGACAAAAAAAAAACTCCATTAGGTATTCCTTAGCGAGCCACGCTCAAAGTGAACTTATTCTCTAATAAGCACCTACATACTTGTTTTAGTGTCTCCACACAAATGATCATGAGATCAATCATCCTCATCCAATGAGCAAGCAACGTATGTACCAATCTATCCGGATTCACTAATCCCCAATTTAGTAATCCAACGATTGGGAACTATTTTAGTTTTAAGCTTTCAAAGAATTTAGATCTCATTAGAATGATCATCATCATTATTCTAAAAGCATTGCTTAAAACTATGGGTTTATCACATATTATAAAACAGCATCATGTAGATAATTAAAAGCCTTTAATAAATTAATACTTTTTATTAATAAATGAATAAGATTGTTACAAAGTATATGCTTTATCATCAAACATGATTGGCTTGTGTGCATATTACTTTCAATCTCCCACTAGCACTAAAGCCAATCGTCATGGTATCTTATACTCTTCTTCTCTAAGTGACGATTATCCTGCTGTTGGATAAGCTTTAGTTAATGGATATGTAATATTGTTCATGAGAGTCCACTATCTCCATAGTGATTTCCATGTTTCAATGATTCTTATAGTCAAATGAAAGTGCCACAACACATGTTTAGATCCAAGATGAGACTTAGGAACTATTCCTAGTTCTGTAATGAACTTTTAATCCAAACAATCAACTTGCAGCTTCATTTATAGCTATATACTTTGTCTTTATCACTAAACCAAAGAACTCTTTCATTGTTTGGAACCTTTTTAATTCAACGCACTAATTGTTCAAGATAAGGCTTTACCTTAAAGTGGATTTTCTCGTCATCTTGGTCTCGTCTCGAAAAACTTGAGTCTGCATTAAGCCCTCTAGTTTTAATTTAGACCCACCATGAATATGATCACATCCTTAGTGCCTGGAAGCACTTTAAGATGTTTTTCAACGACTCATAGTGAACTTCTCCGAATATGGTGACCGATCAACATCGTGTCTCGATATTTCATTGCATACATGATAGTCACTCATGCGACCTCTCTTTTTGAGTCTGTGGGGACTATTAAGAGAGATACACTCCATAGCTCATCAACATGAGACATCTCTTGGAGTTTGTCATGCTAAACGACTTTAGCATCAAATGAATATACGTTCCTTGGGTTAAGTCGAGCATCCTCTTGAATCTATCTATATAGATTTTTATATCCCCAATTAAGATACTCTTCCAAATCATTCATGGAGGATTGTTTAGACAACTTTATCTTTACTGATTGTAGCATTGGTATGTAATTCCTCATCCGTAGTATATCAACATATAATACTAGAAATTTCACGACGCCCCAATCGACCCTTTTGTACACACTAGAAGTCTTACCTCATCGAATGTAACTCTGGATCATCATCTTCTATGATGTGTACCTCATCATCATCATTCATGATGAATCCATACCTCCTATGTATCTTTGGTACTATTCCAGATTTACGATTCGATTGTGGTACAATAGGTCTATCTACAGGTTCCTCTTATTTGACTTATAGTATTTTGTGGTTCTTGAACTCTTCAAGATCTATTATCCTCCCACTAGCCCCTTCAATAATAAACACATTTATCTTAGAAGGCAGCGTGTTTCGCAACAAACACCTTTTGCTAAGTAGGATTATAGAACATATACCCTAAACTTACTTTAGGATGTCCCACAAATTGTACATGTCAAATCTTGTCCCAAGCTTATCCTTTTGAAACCTTTTCACATAAGTTGGACAACCCTTTATCTTAACATACTTAAGATTAGGAATCCTCCCATCCATAACTTTTATGGAGTCTTGGGGCGGATTTAGAGATTACCTTTTCGTAGATATGCGTACCATTTCTAGGACATGATCCTGAAGGATACCGGAATGTCAGTAAAATCATTATGGACCGCACCATGTCCAACAAGGTACGATTTTTCCTTTCAGATACATCAATCAATTATTACGTATCATGAGGTGTCCTTTATGAGAAAAACCATTTGAGATGATCTAGAAACTTATTGCACAAGTATTTATTCCTTGATCTAATCAAATAATCTTAATACATTGTCAATTTGTTTCACTTCTGAATTCTTTGAACCTTTCAAATAATTCATACTTGTATTTCAACAAATACATACATTCAACTCTTTGAATGATCATCTCCTTTTCTTATACTAGTTTGTTCAATTTACAAAATTATTTTCATGTAAGTCAAGTATACAAAATCCATTAAGTAATATTCCAATTCTATACAAAACATTATTATTATAAATAGAACAACAATTGTTCTTAATTATAATACCAAAGATTTCATTGTCCAACAATAAAATGGAAATAATATTTTAACAAGAACTGAATACAATAACAACTTATTAACTTAATAGATTTGCCTTAGGCATTGCTAAACTATAAGTTTCTATAGCTAATGGAGCAACCTTTGCTTCATTTTCCATACATATAGGATTACTTATATTTGTTTAGCTTTCTACTGCTTGGTCCTTCATAAATCTATATTTATGATAACCAAAGTCGGTATCCAATACCCAAGTAGAACCTTGACTTAAAAAAAAAAATTTATTTTAAATCATGAACAAATTTGTATTTGCAACCGAAACTTCACTAAGCTTCTTTGGTTATCCTCTGCAAGATGCTTCTCAGCTTTTTTTCCAAAGGTCCAGCTTATTGCAAAGGAAGCAAACTCTTTTGCTATCCGTGATCGCTTTTGTTCTTATTATCCTTTGTTTTTGCCTTTCTATTTATACCTTCTTGAATCGCTCTTCTTTTTCGGAAGATCCTTTGGCCCCTACCAAGAAGACTTGATCTTTCTTGGTTGAAAGTGACTCTCAACATTTTTCAACATGTTAAGCAAATCAAATGAGGTCGATATCTAGCTTGTTCATATGAAAAATTCACAACAATTGTGAAAGGAGTCCGGAGTGAGTGCAAGATCAAATCTTGGCTCAACTCTCCATCCATGACAAAACTAGTTGTCCTAATTGATCAATCAAATTGATTATGTTAAGAACTTTTTATCTGCATATTATAGTGCCATTGGCCATTCTAGATCGGAAGAGCTCCTTAGATATCCTCGATATCTATCGGTCCTACTTTCTTCACCATCAACTACTTGATGTGCAGAATATAGTAGAGCATCCATAGTTTCATCTTGACGCTCAAGCTCATTACTCATGGATGCGAGCATGATGCATCGAGCTAACTATGCATCATCTTGCCACTTTCTAAAAGTAGCAATCTCTTCCTCGAGGGTATTGTTCGCAACCATTGCGCAGGATAGGCGATTATGACATAAGATAGCTTTTCAAATATATGAGAGAACTATTCTCAAATTCCTTAACCAATCCGCTTAATTCGGTTCCATTTAATTTAGCATCTAATATGCTTTGCAGTGATAGTAATTTAGACATTATAAAATTCTATAAATGAATTTGTAATTAACAACATTTTAACATACATTCTTTTATTAATTACCAAAATAATTTAGGTCTTGTTTTAAATTGGTATCTCCCACTATTTTCTTCAAACTATATTACCTCACTTATATAGTTCGGCAAAATCTAATTAAAGATTTGCTAGTGAGAATAAGGATCCCATTTCAAATGTATATAGCCTTGTGGTGACACAACAAACTATATATAAATAAATAGGTAGACAACTTTTGTCAATTACATCAACTATGCAACTCCTTTTCTTTTTGCCTCTTAGATTATTTTGATCAAGTGGTGACACATCCGAATCAAAATTATCCAAGTTAAGTCCGACCTAGCACTCCATATATTCAAAAAGAAAAATATCATCCTTGTGGTGACACAACAAAACAATATTGTTCAATTTTCTTTATAAGCATCAAATGTGATAAATTAACATCTTAAATACTTAATACTTGCCTTGTGGTGACACAACAAACTCATATTAAATATTTAATACTCTATTAATTTTATCATGCTAGAAGGCTTACGCTCGATATTCCAAATATCTTTGAACGCTTAGGACTTAATATATAAAAATTGAGGGTTTGTTATTAATTTGTCTCATCTTGTTTAGCGCGCATTTATTATATATATATAAAATACGCGTCATATTAATGAACATGCGAAGCATGTTTGCATAATATATATATATATATAGTATAGCATGCACATATATAGAATACTATATTCTACCCGGATTGATTATGGACTTTTATTCTAGTTTGGTTCTAGAGAGCCACCAAGTGAACCAAAAGGTCAAACCCTAGGGGTGCAAGAAATAACATTTAAATATAACTATTACATTTAAACCCTGCTCCATTACAAACGGGTCTTCAAGCGCCTCTTGCTCCTTGATCTCTAATTCTTCAAAATTAATTCTACTATTCCTATTACAAAACTATTTAAAATAAATAGAAACCTTGATCGCAGCAAATAAGGGAAGTACATAGGAGGGAGTTAGAATTTACATTAAGAAAAAATTAGAGTGTACGAGGCACGCAGAATTCCATTTAATAAAACCCATACATTCATGCATCCAACTAAAATAAAATTCAATCATATCGTCAATAGTCCATAATCAATCCCATTTATTATCATACACATCACCATATGCATCAATAAATAACATTCATCTCATGAATAATAAACATTTAATATATATATTGATATCATTTAATGGGCAAATTTAGTTAGTATAAAATCTATTTTTTTTTGAATCAAAATAAACTCCTTTATTTTAATCCAAATTTAAATCAAAATAAAACTATTTTATTTTAATTTATCCAATTTTGAATAAAATAAACTATTTTATTTTAATCAAAATTTTAATCAAAATAAACTCCTTTATTTTAATTAATTATGGAATCCAATTCCATGTATATAAAAAAAAAAATCTTTAATTAAAATAAACTCTTTTATTTTAATTAATTATGGAATCCAATTCCATGTAAATATAAAATAAAAATCTTTAATTAAAATAAACTCTTTTATTTTAATTAATTATGGAATCCAATTCCATGTAAAAAAAAATCTTTTTATTAAAGGAAACACGGATATTCTTTCTTTCTATTCACAAATAAACTCTTTTATTTTGAATAATATGAAATCTTATTTCATATTTAAATAAACTCCTTTATTTAAGGAAATATGGATTCTTCTTTCCTATTCACAAATAAACTCTTTTATTTTGAATAATATGAAATCTTATTTCATATCTAAACAAACTCCTTTATTTAAGGAAAGATGGATTTACTTCCTTATTCACAAATAAACTCCTTTATTTTAGGAAAAATAAAATCCAATTTCAACTCCAATTAGTTATTATGGAATCCAATTCCAACTCTAATTAGTTAAGATGAAATTTAATTTTATAATTAAAATAAATTCTTTTATTTTAAGATTAAAATAAACCTTTTATTTTAAAATTAAAATAAATATTTTATTTTAAGTATAAAATTATTATATATATATATATATATATATATATATATTATATAACGTAATATATATAATATATAAATATATATAATTATATATATATATATATATATATATTATACCATTCTTGTTTCCGTGCAATGTTTTCTTCAAAAATTTCCTATACATGTTGTCTTCAATTAAAATGGATGTTTCCTGCTACCCTTTGAATGCATATATATATATATATATATATATATATATATATAATATAGTAATTTCAGTATATATAAATAAATATATATATATATATATATATATATATATGTTATGAGTAAATATATATATATATATTAACTTGGCCATGAATCACATGTAATATAACTTCCTTGATTTCCGTAATTGCATGTACTGCCCCTTTTTTTTTTTTTTTTTTGATTTCTTTATTAAATTTTATACAATAAAAAATATGCCCAATTAAATTGTTCTAAACACATATCAATATAGATATTAAATTAAAATAATTAGTAATTCGCATAAAGGTTTGGCTCTGATGCCACTGTTAGGTTTGTAATATTCAAGAACGCAATCAAATTGCAAAAATTAGCGGAAGCGTGTAAAATCAGAGTTTAAAAAAAAAAATTACAAACTATAAACCCGGATCATCCTTTATGCACAATTATTAATTAAACGAAAAGATAAAGAATAAAATCATACCCTTGAAGATCGAGCTTCCTCGTGTACAAGTTCACCTCCAATCCTTTTCGCTCAACTTGAATCCACCGGTTTGGTTCCTTCCTTTGATCAACGTTAGCCACCCATGTGTTTGGCCTCTAGAGGTGATCCACCAAGAAAGAATAGAATTCAAGAAGAAGGGTATTTGGCTCAAACCCTAGTTTTCTCTCTCTATGTAAAAGGGTACTCTCCAACAAATTGGAATTATGTCGTTGTAAAAAGTCACAACCCCCACACCCATAATAAGACTCCTCTTATTTATAGATGTGGGCAACCCACCTTAACAATTAAGGAATTGGGTTTTATTTAATTAATTAAATTCTTTTAATTAATTAAGCTCCCTAATCTTATTAGGGATAATTAATTAAAACTCCTTTAACTAATTTTCCTTCCTAATCCAATTAGGAATAAATGAGAGTACTTGTATTAAATTAATTCCTAAACTCTTTTAGAAATTAAAATAATAATAATTGTAATAATATTAATAAGACTCCTCTTATTAATTTATATTTAATATTTCTAAAATATTAAATAATAAATATTAAGCTATTTGATTTATTCTATCACCATAGATTAAATTAAATATACTTAACATATTATTACGATTATGCCATTAACTTCTTAAATAATTATTCTTCCTTTTGTATGGTGTGACCCTTTAGGTTCTCCATATTAAACCTAGGTTGTGAATAAATCAATTAGAACAATTCTAATCTTATTTAAATAAATAAATTAAATAATTAATTTATTTAAATAAATAATATTTATTCTACAATAGGGATAAGCCTCCCAATGATCAACGACTTTCCGAGATAATATAGATTTCAACATTAATCATAAAAGAACCTTTGAGTAAATAGTTACCGTACAATTCAATCCTTCCACCATACAATGTCCCAATTAAATATAAGACATGGAATTACCACAAGTCTTATTTTATTTAATTATATGTATTTCGATCGTTAAATGCACAACTCCAAATAATGCAAATTAGAAACTCCTTTCTAATTTCATTCGCCTTAACCAAGGACTACCGGGTTGTCATTTATCGAATCACATAGACATTTCTCTTTTTATTAGGAGTGGTAGATTCTTTATCGATCATACATTATCTCCATGTACAACTTATTATACCCAAACATACCTTTTGATATACCCTAAGGGTCTTAAGGAATAAGTCAAAGTATAACTCATCATACACAAGATACTATGATGATCTCAAGTCCAAGGATTACTTGACTACTATCACTACAGAATTCCTATCGACAGCAAATAAAACTCCATTAGGTATTCCTTAGCGAGCCACGCTCAAAGAACTTATTCTCTAATAAGCACCTACATACTTGCTTTAGTGTCTCCACACAAATGATCATGAGATCAATCATCCTCATCCAATGAGCAAGCAACGATGTACCAATCTATCCGGATTCACTAATCCCCAATTTAGTAATCCAACGATTGGGAACTATTTTAGTTTTAAGCTTTCAAAGAATTTAGATCTCATTAGAATGATCATCATCATTATTCTAAAAGCATTGCTTAAAACTATGGGTTTATCACATATTATAAAACAGCATCATGTAGATAATTAAAAGCCTTTAATAAATTAATACTTTTTATTAATAAATGAATAAGATTGTTACAAAGTATATGCTTTATCATCAAACATGATTGGCTTGTGTGCATATTACTTTCAGGAGGCGCCTGGCTGCTCAAGTTATTCCTTCCATGTTATAAATGGTCATGAATTTCATAGACATATAGGAAGCTCCTTTCTATGAGAGAATTTTAGCTGGTATTGGCAAACCATTCTCTGAAATGATCAAGCTCAGAGAGATGGCTGAGATGGGATTGAAGTTTGGTAAGATTCAAGACCTAGCCGCTCTCAAAGTAGCTGCTGAGTACATCCAGTCCGGATCTTATGGAAACAACCCCCGGAGGGTCCATAAAAAGAAAGAGGAGGATGTTTCCTTGATACTACAAGGTCAGAAAGGTAGTCAGAGCATGCCTATACAGAGGAGAAACTACTCCCCTTTCCAAGCACAGTCTTCAAACCCTCCATTGCCTAAAATGGAGAAGTAAAGTGCCCTCGAACGTTCACACCCTTAAGGGACTCGCTCGAGAATATTTTTGTTCTTTTGACCACTTAGAAGAAAATTACACGTCTTCTTCCACCAGCCAACCCTAATGGGAAGGGTTTTGATGCTACTCTGAAGTGTGCTTATCATGCCGGGGCACCTAGACATGATACTCAAGATTGTTGGGCATTGAAACACAAGATCCAAGATTTAATAGACAACGGTGAGATCGTGGTCACTAAACCAGATCAACCTCATGTGCAACACAACCCTCTTCCTCAACACAAAGAAGAAGAGGTTAACATGATCAGTTGGAGCACTGGACAGAGTTCCAGTTTTAATGGAGAATCATCCCAAACCATAAAAGATGGTGTTGACAGATGAGATTATGCAAAGTTCCAATTTTCCATGGAACAAAAAATGAAAGCTCTTTGCAAGCAAATTGAGCAATTGGCAGAACTGATGACCCATCAGCATCAAGTCACATGCCAATTAATCAGCCAGTAGCATACATATCTCCTGCCTTTTGTTATGAATGCTCCACCCTCACCTTCAGAAAGCGAAGCTATGGAAGATAAGGTTGCAAAGGGATCAAATGCTAAAGCCTGTCAGGATTTTTCTAATCAGAGGGAATTTACCTATATTGGCCAATCTATGGAGGAGATATTTCAAATGCTTATCAATGACAGAAGAATTACCTCCCTTCTACCTCCAATCAATCCTTGTTCAAGACGGTTCAACTCCGATGTAGTTTGTCAATATCATTCACATTCTCGCGGTCACATCACAGAAGAATGCTGGGCACTCCACCATCTCATTAAGAATCTTATTGATAGCGGTGTCCTGCAGATGGCAGATGATGACACTGTGCAACTTGAGAGTGGGAATACATGTCCTACCAAATGCAAGGTATCAGTAGCAGTTATATCCGACGAGGATGATGAGAGTGTCAAAGCATTTCCCATACAAGCAATTCAACTCAAAGGAGCTGACAATCCTTTGAAAGTGGCCGCACCAAAGCCAATTTCTTTACATTTCAGACCACAATATCCTGTTGTCAGCTTACACAAAGTTCCATGGAATTATGGAAAAGCTGAAGGATCCACGTCACATACTACTGCTACAATGTCGACGGAAAATCCACTGTATCTTCATCAGAGGGTGATGAAGCCTGCCATCAGAGCAAAGGGGAAGATTCCCAAGGAGAAGATTGAAAAATTCCTCCGCACTATGGGCCATAATGAAGCCAAGGTGGTTTTAAGCTTAAGAGAAGCTACAAATCAGATATCAATACTGGACTTGGTTATGTCTTTCGAGGAGCACCGGAAGATCTTATTAAAGGTATTAGAAGAAGCCTATTTACCAAAATAAGTGGATTTATAAGGATTTTAACATATGGTTGATCACATTTTTAACAACAATGTGATATCCTTCACTGATGACGACATACCGCCCGAAGGGATCGGTCATTGCAAGCCACTATACATCGCAGTGTTGTCCTCCGGGTATATGTTAGCTGGAGTGTTGATAGATGGAGGTTCATCTCTGCATATCCGTCCTTATGCCACCTTGGTGAAGATGAATGTCAATCTCAAACGGATCCAAAGCAGCCATACGGTGATCAAAGCTTTTGATGGATCCCGGTGAAATTCTGTCGGAAAGATTGAGCTGCCAATTGAGATTAGTCCAAATACATTCAATGTATCCTTTAATGTCCTCAAGATAGATTTAGGATACAACCTGTTATTGGGGAGACCATGGATACACATGGTTGGGGCCGTTCCCTCCATATTACATCAACAAATCAAATACATTGTCAACAACAGTCTAGTCACTGTCAATGCTGAGCCAGAATGTCCTAAACAAGGAAGTCTACCAATTATCAACTTCAATTCAGAAATTGAGCTGGCCATTTTTCATACTTTGGAAGTGAGTAACACTCAATATCAACCTATTGGAGCACCACTTCCCATGCCCAAGATTTATGCCGAGGTTATGTCGGCTACACAAGAAATGATGCCATTGGGTCATCATCCTGGAAAAGGGCTTGGTAAAGATCAACAGGGTATTAAGCACCCTATTCAAATGTCCAGTCAAATTGGGACAGCCGGACTAGGCTATTCTGCCAGTTCCACTCATAGGAATCCACACAAACATAAGCAGGTTCCTCAAGCATCTGCCATACGGCGATTTGTTCCATCTGCACCACATGAGCTGATAGAGTCTCCAGTGAAGGTGCTAGCCCATGTTGTGGCTATGCTATTTCCTAAGCCAGTACCATTCAAAGCAAAAGAGGTGCTGATTCCTGATCCCGAAGTGGAAGAAAGGGAGCGCAAACGTAAACATGACATCGTCTTGATGATGTCGTATCTGCGTTATTGTTCATGATGAACATACAAATAGATATAACCTAGACGATGATTGCCCGTGATGTCATGGTTATCATTCGTGAGAAGGAGGACAATGACAACCCTCCATCATCATTACGATCCATCGTGACTTTGCCCTTGACAATTGGAGCAGCACTCCATGCATTGGTCGATGAGGGTAAAACGGATAGAAAAATCTCTCTACCCTATAGATAACTTTAATTGCTTACTTTTTTATACAGTATTAACAGTTATTTTATCAGTACATGCTAACACTTTTGTATGATTAAACAGTTTTATATATTAAGTGAAAGCATCTTTTGATTTCAGGACTCTAAATTTAGATGTGCTCAGATTTGTGATGATGTGCCTTCTCTCCACAAGGGTCGTAACTTTGATGCAAAGTTGGACTCAGACTTGATGGAAATAGAAGAGGACATTGAGACACTTCAGGAGATTAAGGAATGGGTTGCAGACAAACCTAAACTCAACCTTGACTAAACCACTTATTTCAATTTTGGAACCTTAGAAAGCCCTAAGCTAATCCAGATTGGTTCAGACCTCACCCCAAACCAATGGAATGACATGGTTATGCTATTAATCCAATTCCAGGATGTGTTTGCATGGTCTCATGAAGGCATGGTGGGTTTGTCCACTGACATTGTTCTTCATCGCCTTCCCATTAAAGAAGGATTCAAGCCAGTTAGACAGAAGCTCAGGCGATTGAAACCTGAGTGGAGTTTAAAAGTCAAAGAAGAAATTGTGAAACAATTTCAAGCTAGCATTATCATGGTGTCTACATATCCGGAGTGGATATCCAACATTGTTCCCGTGCCTAAGCCAGGAGGAAAGGTACGAGTTTGCGTGGATTACCAAAATTTGAACAAAGCTTGCCATAAAGATAGCTTTCCCGTACCTTTTATCCACATTCTCATTGACAATACTACTCAGTACGGTATGTACTCCTTTGCGGATTGCTTCGTGGGGTACCATCAAATCATGGTTGCTGAGGAAGACCGTGAGAAAACTGCTTTCATCAAGCCTTGGGGAACTTTTTGCTACAGACGGTTGTCATTCGGCCTCATCAATGCCGGGGCAACCTACCAATGAGCTATGATGGCTCTTTTCCACGATTTAATGCATAAAGAGATAGAGATTTATGTGGATGACATCATCGTCAAATCCCGAAGGGAGGAAGACCACTTAGACCATCTGAGAAAGCTTTTCAGCAGGTTGCATAAGTACAACTTGAAGTTGAATACAACCAAGTGCGCCTTTGGTGTCAAATCAGGCAAGTTGCTAGGTTTCCTAGTCAGCCACAAAGGGATTGAGTTGGATCCCACCAAAATCCAGGCCATCAAGGAAATGCCCATTCATCAAACAGAGAAGGAAATACGGGGATTTTTGGGAAGAATCAACTTCATTAGCAGGTTTATCTCTCAACTCACAGCAACCTGTGAGCCCATCTTCAAGCTATTAAGGAAGAAGTCCTCCATGAAATGGAATGATGAGTGTCAGAAAACCTTCCTTACCATTAAAGAGCAGTTGGTTAACGCTCCTGTTTTGGTACCTCCCAGGGATGATGTTCCCCTATTTATCTACCTATCCATTAATGACAATTGCATGGGCTGCATGCTGGGGTAAAAAGACAATAGAGGCCAAGAATGAGCTATCTATTACCTCAGTAAAAGATTCAGCATCAGTGACCACAAGTACACTCTGATTGAGAAGACTTATTGTGCTTTAGCATGGGCTTCCATGAGGTTACAACATTACCTCCATGGTCACACAACCCATCTCATATCCCGCGTGGATCCTCTTAAGTATGTGTTCAGTAAACCCATACTAAATTGTCGACTGTCCAGATGGCAGTTGATCCTACAGCAATTTGATATCGTCTACGTGTCGTAAAAGTTTGTCAAAGGTCAAGGAATTGCAGATCAACTGGCCGCCGCACCTCCAGGGGACTAAAAACCCTTAGAAACATACTTCCCCGATGGAGGGGTAATGACAGTTCAACAATACCATCAGTACGATGCATTCCACACATGGAAAATGTATTTGATGGAGCTGTTAACATAGAAGGCTCGAGCCGGAGCAGCTTCCAATATCCGCACGAGGGAGCAGCGTATCCCCGTCATTGCAAATTGTAGTTTGTCAGCACCAATAACACAACTGAGTATGAAGGCTGTATCATGGGGCTAAAACTTGCCTGTTCAATGGGCATCAGATGGTTAACTGTCTTTGGGGATTCCGAATTGGTAATCAAACAATCCACAGGAATCTATCAAACCAAAGAATTACATTTATTGCCTTACCATCAGAAAGTTATACAAATGGCTTTGGAGTTCGAAGAAATCTCCTTTCTACACATTCCTCGCAATAGGAATGATTTTTTTGGATGCACTAACAACGTTGGCCTCCTTGATTCACATACCTGATAAGGAAAACATGCCAAGTATCACATTTGCCCTGCAAAAGGCCCCCGCTTATGGGAACTACGTTGGAGAAGTATCGGATGAGCTACCTCCCGTCCACCACCCTTGGTATCAACATATCAAGGAGTACTTGCGAGATGGATCTACACCCGCTGAGGTGAGCCTAACTGAGAAGAGGCGGATCCATCCACTTGCTATGAAATTCTACCTGAGCGGAGATGCACTCCACAAGAGAGATGCAGGATTAGGTCTCCTCAGATGTTTGGACAAAGACCAAGCTCAGAGGCTTATGGATGAAATCCATGGTGGAGTATGTGGCCCACACATGAGCGGCCCCTTACTTGTTAAGAAAATCCTCAGAACAGGGCATTATTGGCTCACACTCAAAGCTGACTGTGATGATCATGTCAAGAGATGCTATCAATGCCAAATTCATGGGAATGCTATCCACGCCCCTCCAAGGGAACTCCACAATATGAGTTCGTCATGGCCCTTCTCAATGTGGGGAATGGACGTGATTGGGCCCATCGAGCCCAAAGCCAGTAATAGACATCGATTCATATTCACCATGATCGATTACTTCACCAAGTGGGTAGAAGCAGCCTCTTTCCCCAAGGTTACCAAAGAAGTCATCATTACTTTCATCAGAAACATTGTAGTCTGTCGTTATGGACAACCAGAGGTCATTGTGTCAGACAATGCTAAAAACCTCAACAACAAAATGATGGAGGAGTTAATTCCACATCAAACACCTTAACTCCGTCATCTACCGTCCAAAGATGAATGATGCTGCTGAAGCGGCTAATAAAAATATCAAGAAGATTATGCAGAAAATATCCGCCAATCACAAAGGATGGCCTGACCTCTTGCCTTTGACTTTATTAGCCTACAAAACTTCAATGCGTACTTCCACTAGGGCAACCCCCTACTCATTAGCCTATGGGATGGAAGTAGTGCTCCCCATAGAGGTGGAAATGGAATCCCTCAGAGTGTTGATGGATGCTCAGTTAGATGAAGACCAATGCGTACAAGACAGGTATAACTAATTATCTTTGATAGGCGAATGGCGAACAGCGATAATCTTCCATCGTCAGTTATATCAACAAAGGATCGCACAATCCTACAACAGAAAAGTTTGGCTTCGGAAATTCAAACAACATGACTTTGTTTTGAAGAAGATCATTGACAACCAAGATCAATCTAAGGGAAAATTCGCTCCTAACTGGGAAGGCCCATTTGTTGTCAAGGAGGTATTGACAGGAGGTGCTCTCAGACTACAGAAAATGGATGGCGATGAATTTCCACAGCTTATCAACTCAGACACCGTGAAATGGTAGTATGTCTAAAGTTACCATCAAGCAAACACCCTGGTATTGATCATCCAATTACCAGTCATTCTGGTTTTTTAACCCTCTTTTTACAAACTCTTTTGCCCCTTAGGGAAACATACACTTCAAACCAGCAGACTGGTTTCACCTTACTTTAAACCAGCAGCCTGGTTTCACATACACTTCAAACCAGTAGCCTGGTTTCACTTCATTTCAAACCTTCCATACAATTTCGGTTATCCTACACATGGGATTGAACCTTTCACACCTGAAGTTTATCCTAAATACAGGATTAAACTTTTTTACGCTTGCAGTTTGTCCTGAAAACAGGATCAAACTTTTTCCACACCTGCAGTTTGTCCCCATTATGGGATTAAACTTTCTTCTCCCCATAGTATAGCCTGCGCACGGGATTCCCACTTCTCTTCGGCTGCGATTCGTCCTGAGGGGCGAACTACATCGACCTGATCTCCCTGATACACACGGGAGTACGTAGGCAACCATATTTTATATGGCCTGGTCGCAATAAACAAAAAAGAACAAAACATTTCTGCCCTTTCTCTACAAAAACAAAAACAACAAAAACATTTCTACACCCATCTGCCTTTCACATTCAGCGTTGAACCTCTTACACCAGGTTCGAACTACGTAGACTTGATCTCCTCTTCAGTATGAGTACGTAGGCAGCCATTTATGGTTCAGTATAACCCCTACCAGAACAAAAATACTTGTCACACGGTACTGAGATCAACCTTCAATCCACCACATTTCATCGGCTTCAGACCAAGGGGATGGAATTACCCAACCTCTCCTCATAAATAGGAGATTCGATGACCATCTAAGCTGCGGTTGTGCCTCAATGAGAAATACCAATCCATAAAAGATGGAATTAACTAGACTTTTCATAAATAGAAGTACTGGCAACCATTTGTGGTGCGGTGAATCTCTGAGAGGAAAAGCCACACTCCTCTCCATATTTCCATACAGAAACCAGTCCCAAGACACCAAAGATGGTAGGGATACATACAAATCAATGATCTATTCTAAGAGATCCTGTGATGGCTCAATGTCCACATATCAAAGACAAGTTTAGAATACATCAAGATCAGAAGCCGTGAAGAAACAGGCAAATATCATGGCACAACTAAAAGGGAAGTAAATTAAAATATATTTCTCTGCCATATATAATACTGTTTGATATATACATATGTGTTGTACATGACAAAATGGCTAAGCTAGTTTGTGTAGGAAAATACAAAGCTATCTACGGATCTGTGTGTATGCGGACTATCAGATTTAGCATAGCATCCCTCTTCGAAGAAGGAGGTAAAGCTGCAAGCTCCTGCCCAAGGGTATCTACACGAGCTAGCAAATCCAAGGCTAACTGCATGGTGACATGATGCTCATCTATGTATGCATTCATATCGGCAAGAATGCCAGTCGTATGGGATCTTACGGAGGTACTATCTGCAATGGACATATCCCTAGAAGACAGGGCAGCATCCCTCTCCACAATCAATGCATCTCTGGTTGATCTAGCCTCGTCCCTCTCTAATAGACCGATGTCTCTCCCATCAAAAGCTGTCAACATCGCGACCCTAGCCTGATCTCTCTCATAGGTCATTAGATATAGGCTCTGCTCCACATACTGTGCTGAATACTGAGTAACAGTGGCACATAGGGGGGGGGGAATCCATCACATATGCTGGCAGCCCAGCAGTCAAGTCCCCATCGATGGGAATGTCAGCCTCCTCCATAGGCTCCTCATCATCGGAATCAATATCCTTCACTGTGGATACTAGCATAGTCGATGCAGTCTCTGTCTCCATCCATGCTGAATACCCTGTAGAATAACCCGGATGACTGACGAAAAATTCAACTAGCTCTCGCTGATCCCAACAGGCATACAACCTGGATCTATCTGCTGATGACAGGTGCCGAGAAGTGAAGTGCTGACTCACCGCCCCCTCAAATGGATGAAAATCCTGAAACTGGTCAAACTGACACATCACGGCCAGCGGGTGGTAGGTGATCATCCCTCTCAAACCAGCTAGAGGAATATAATCCATGCTCGGAGCATGAGTAATGAAGCTGTTGGGTGAGCTAAGCCCTGTACATGACAATATAGCGAATGGATCTCCAATCACTGCAAGGAAAGTTGACCAAGATACAACATCTATACACCCTGCAGGCTGGAAGGAGTATGACATGGCTATATAATGGGTGAAGTAATACACATGCCGTCTGAATGAGCCAATCGGTCCCATGTTTGACATAAACCACATATATAGCATGACCGAGCTACCTATGAACACTCCTGCCGGACAAGTGTAGCAGTATGTAGCTGACCTCAGAGTCTCTGTGATAATCATCAGTATGATGGTATGACCCTCCCTGAGAGATCTCACTGCCATAATGACCCCGATGTCCAGCTCATCCATGTACTGTGGCATGTAGACGTATGACAATGCGTACAGTAGTTGTACATCCACTCTGGCTGAATGCCAACAATCCTCCGACGTGGTGAAATCCCCGAAATGTTGTGCATAACTATCCTCAGAGCCAAATCTGTCAATTAGAAAATGCTAGGATATCACGTGGCCAGATGTGATCTCATCCTGTACTACTCTACGCCTCAATTCGGTGAGAGTCATGAATGACCTACTCATGTCTCCAATCGCCATATGCACGCAAGGTCTATCCAACGATAGCATCGTGAATCGTGCATACTCCTCCAGAGTAGGAGTCAACTCCTGGGTCCCAAATTGGAAAACTTGTCTGTCCGGTACCCAGTGCTCTAGCATACCCTCTATGAACCCTGTGAGAACCTGAAACATCAACAAGGTCATAGTGTGCTATAGAAAATGATCTACAATCACCCTGTCTGGTGGTGACATTCTATCATACCATGAACGCATACTTGATGCCACCAATAATGGTGGGGTATGATCAATACGGCTAACTGTCGAAGAAGACATTTGTACGGTCCGTGTCATAAGACCATCCAGGGGTCAATGTTGAATATCTCTAGACATACATACATATGCATAACATAATAACATGCATGATACAATAAATGGCAATATGATATAGGGAATGGAAAGCTGTACACACATTCCTAAGTATATCATCATCTAATACATCTCTGTGCAGCTAAAATACAGGGAAATGGGGCGAAGCTACCCAACAACTAACAGAGGCCTATCAAAAGGTATAACAAGATTGGGGCGAAGCTACCCAGCACATAACAGAGGCCTATTAAAAGAGATAACGAGAAATATACATCAGAAGAAGTCAATGGTATCGATGTCTACATCGACGATCCAGTCCATCTGATGTAACTCCTCCTAAGTCACTGGATCTCTATCTACAGGGATGTCAGGCCTATACAAGGGAGGATCTGCACCGGTAAAACCATATGGGTCACCTGAGGGGCCAACGCCAGAGCTGGAAGGATCAAAAGTATCTGCCTCTGAAGGATCTCTACCCAAATGCCGGACGAAGAAATGTGCCCGGTCCAACTGCCGGGTCAAACTGTCAATCTGTGTCACATGAGTCGGATCTCTGACACATGCTAGCCAATCCGCCATCATCACAGATCCTGGAACCATATCCCCTATAAACTATGTGGCACGGGTATGAGCTCCAATGGTATGAGGGAACCACCAATGCTGGAACATCTCCTAAGTGCAGGGGCCCTCTGATAATGTGTAATCGTCAATCCCCAAGAATGGGATATCAGTGACGGGTGACTGCGAAACAGGCCAATAACGCCTGGAAGGAGGCAAGATCGGTATGCGAATCTCTCCTGTGGTGCTCTTGATAGTACGCTCTCCTAAGTAGAGCTCCCATCCTCCATCTGTGAAAAGAGAAATCCTATGGGTGGAAATCACGTGCTCGACACCATTCGGGTACCCATCCTCAAATCTAATGCTCAAATACTCCCCAGAGTAGGGAACCCATGTGATGACATCTGCTGTCAACAACTCCAGCTATAGGCGACAATGGATGAAACTCTCAGTAACAGGGACCTCTGCCAGTATAGAATGATGCCATCTCCGTCCTCATGGATAGGTATCTAAACCTAACACGCTTACAGGACGCAAACATGGAAGCCTCTCATAGGCCCAAAACTGCCAACATAAAGGCAAACATCTGCTGTCAGTCAACGCTCTTAACCTGTACATGGGAAAAGATAAGAGAAATACTCATCAGTAGAAATGGGTAAAATCCTAACCAAGCCTCGATCAAGCCCTGCGATTGCATGCACATTCCCCTGAGGAAGTAGGCAAAGGTGTAGGAACCCGAATCATAGTCTCCTATACGGTCTACGTGTCGAGTGGCGATGATCAAAGCGAAGGGCACCGTAGAAGAGTTATCTGCTATGAAACAACCCTTAATGTTAATTAGGAACAATCGCCTAAAAATGCGATCCCTGACTCTCATATCATCAGGTATAGGCTCACTCAACAGCCCGTTCATAGCATCTACGCTCAAAGGACCTGTACGAACAGTCCTGCCCTTGAGTGCCTCCGCTGGAACTCCCAACAAGGATCTGACGGCAGTAGGGGTGATATCCAATGCGCAAGGCACCAGATCCCCTTCAAACTCCATACCTGTGATAAACCACCAATCCATCGGCGTCATCATCACCTCACAGTGCAGCAAATAGAGTGACTGAGTTTGGTGAAACCAGCGCTTAAACAATGCCCTGAGGTAACCCTAGGGACAACGACGGGGAAGGATGGAAAAGAACATCCCGAATCCCCAGCCATCTACAATCACTCTATAGTCATCGTGCAAGGCCTGATACATAGAGTGGATGCTAAACCAGTTCCCTCAAGGCTGTGTAAAGCCAGGAACCTACATCAAATACAGATCAACATCAGAACCCTTTAATCCTCATCAATAGGAAATAAGGAAGATTAAGATCTAACTTCATACCTCGTTTGCGTGCAGGTAAACTGAAAGATGCCGACTTAAGTCACCCAGAAGATCTAGGTTCACCACTTGAATACCTGGCAACTCCCTATGGGGAACACATGTAGCAGGAGTAGGAACCTCAATGGGTACATCCTCCTCCTCGTCCTCTACATCTGACACTTCAACTCGGATAGGAAGAATCATCGCCTTCACCAAACGACTAGGCTGTCTAACAGAATGGGGTCGAGGTACTTCAGAAGTCCTCCTCCATACACCAGAAGTGGTCCTGCGGGAACTACTCGGCTGATCCGGATCCATAATATCTGGACAACAAATCTCCAAATCACCTAAAAAAGGGTGTGGTAAAATCTTACCTGGAGCTTTTCAAAATACATCTTATGATTACATGCATGCATGCATTGTTTTAACGTACATATACAGTAGAGTTAAAATTGCATGACTACCCAATGCCTACGTATTGGAAAAATTTTGCCATAACCCCCTTTGTAAATGGGACTATCCACATGCACATAGGCATGACTAGGTGGCCATTCAGTAGCACATCTACCAATAGTTATATACATCCTACATGCATGTAATACATCACAGTAAAAAATCCATAAGTGTAATCTAATTACCAGGGTTATTTTACTTTTCTACCTTTACTCATTTGTCCTCAAATAGGATAAGAAATGATAGTAAAAGGTGCCAATTTGACTGTTTCAAAAGTTAAAATTTTCACATCATTATGTTCAGCATGGTTTAATACTAACATTTACTATGTTAAATATTTTTTATCAAATCATATCAGCATGCATATTCACTACTATGTGTCTAAATGCATTTCAAGTGATAAGTCATTTTTCAACGGATAAAAACTAGAAAAGAATACATGCATATGTTACCAGGACATTGAAGAACGCTTGTACGGTGGCAGAATATGCAGAAAGTTGCTCGAACTCAACAGGTCTGAAGAAAAGCTCTCAGATTTCCTTCGTCGTGTAGCTTGAAAATGACTTATGAAAGCAACCTGTAGGCTTTGTATAGCCACGGTTAGCCGCAGGTGTACCTGCGGTACCCCTATGAGGGTCCCACACCTCCGGCTCACTCCAGTTAGAGTTGCAAAAGAGATCTCGCAAGCTGAAAAGGCCAAATCAGGAGTAAAAATGCTACGCGATTGAGCGAAATAGCCTGAAATCCTGGTTTTCATGGGTCAAACCCTGGCTCCACATGTCACACATTGGTATTCGCCTGCACACAAGGTATACTATAACAGTGGTCTCAGCTTTCACAAATCATACTCGGTAATACCTCATAAAGGTCCGACGCCGTCAGTACAGTGTCAAGCTGCCTTGAAACCATTCCCTGGCGGGGGTTACAATGCCAAAGTTACGAAGTAATGACGTATCCCCAACGGGGGTTTCAACACATAAAGCTACGAGCATCTATGTGTCCCCAGCGGGGGTTACAACATAATTCAACCATTGATATACAAATCAATAAGGGTCAAGCAACCTTGACGTTATTTCAACCTATGGCAAGTAAACCCATCGAAGCAACTCATCAACGTGTCCCCGGTGGGGGTTACAATTCAATTCAACCATTGATACACAAATCAATAAACGTCAAGCAACCTTGACAGTTTTCCCAGCAGGGATCTATCCGGTGATATATACATCAGCAAAGGTCAGGAAACCCAGACAAATACATACTGTTGGCAGTAACTCCGACAGGATGGTGGGATATGTTATACACATCCTCAAATAGACAAAGCTTTTTCCCCACAAATCTCTTGTACACAAGAGGCACCTCTACGAAGTAGAAGTCAGTGTCTAGGATTCAGGACTTTGGTGATAGCCCCAACGTCCAACATCCTTGAAGACTTGGATCGCATGTCTAAGACATCATTGATTGTCATCCCAATAGGATTAACGGGGAACCGACAATCATTCATTCCATCATACATTTGCATCATGTTGCTGCACATAGCATCATGTTTATCTTGTTGCATTTTAAGTGTCTAGGATTCTTTATCCTATCCATGCCTTGCATTGCATGAATATGATAAAGAGGGGCATCTGTAGACACTTGAAATTTTTTGCACACCTGTTACTAACATTGCAGGAGGGCAGATTTGTCTTTCGGAGATAACCCTGGAAGACAACTCACAATCCATTTTAGATACTACCGGAAGTTCAGTCTCAACCCCGGAACACACACCGGGGATATCATTTCCAACTCTGGAACACACACCGAAAACATCATTTCCAACCTCAGAGATAACCCTGAGTTTCGTCCATGGAGATAACCCCAAGGAATGTTGTTGCAGTTCCGGCGATAACCCCGGAAATGCTTATTTCAAATGCAATCAGCTTCAATCTCAGACCTCCTACCGAGGAACTCATACCTTAGACCCGGAGCTAAAACTGTGCAGACAGGCACCCTCGCAGATGACATTGCAGCATTCAAACACATGCAACAGTCCAATCTCAGATATAACCCTGAGCAACGTCTGCTTTCAACTCAAATCGGTGATAACCCCGATGAGGAGTCAAAAGTCATCTTGTTACCTCAAACATATGCACGTCGTCTCAACTTTTCATACATACATACATACAATAATGTCCTTCAAGAACCAGGGAGTTCCAATCCTGAGTGACTATTGCGCGTGGCAGCACACCGGATAGAATTTGAAGCTTGAAGATTATGGGCATGGTCCCCTCTTCCTGACTTCTTACAACTTCTAATCCCATGTCATTGTGCAACTCTTGGCACAAGGGGTCCGAAGAAGGTCTTATATACCTTATTCGGATGCTCGGATTGAAGTTCTGCAAGTTAGAGCGGACATCACATGATGGACCTTTTTTAGCTGTAAGCAGCTTGTACATTATTTATAGTGTACGAATTTCCTTAGATGGTTGCCATGCCTATGAGGAGTTCGGCACTTCTGTATATTATTTTCTCGAAGATGCCTTACATCTCAAAAATAAAAGCAAATAAGCTGAACATTTAATAATAAAATGGAAGTATGAAAAGGTCTCAATTCCTATTGAGCACAGGGTTTGAAAAACCTTTTTTTATAAAACTTCATTTCTATATCTTGCTAAAACTGATTTTTTCTATAAATTCAAACCCTGCGTATATAGGTGCGATCGAGGCCTCACACTACTTTCAAATAATTGCACATTGATCAACACACACATACACATACACATTCATATAACAATTTCTTTGGAAAGTGGCGGTCACCGTGGTAACACGGATGTCGGGGGGTGCCTAACACTTTCCTTCCGCATAATCAAGCCCCCGGACCCATAATGAATCTCGGTTTTATAGACCCGTTTAGTAGTGTCAAATCATTGGGTTAATGTGCAAACCTTTTCGGTTGCATTGGTGCAACCAGTTAAAAATACTAACTGGCGACTCTTAACAGTCCATCGTCGACATTATACATGTCGGACCTTTTTCACTTGTTTTTTTAAACAAATCTCACATAACAATGAGAACACCAAAGAAGAAGTAACGAAAAGAGACAACTAAAAATCCCGATGTCGACATGTACTATTCATACATACGGTACAATTCATGAAGCACTCTTCACTACACAAATTGATTTCTTTTCTGTCTAAATTATTTTTGATATATGAACATCATTCTTGAATTTTACTCCACAAAGTAGTTATCATGTTGACAATTTGGACATTCTTAAACTCTGGATAAATTAAAAATATTTAATATTTACCCTTGATCTCATTTGATTGATTCTTATATCATTGTCATCATCCTCATGCTTATATTGTGATGAAAGTCATCTTTGGCCCGTATTTCATAGATGGACTTTTGATTGGTATGATTATGATCAGGAATTATGTATCGGTATAATCATGACCTGTAATGTTATAATTGAGGTGGTAAAAGTCCTCATTGGCCCATAGTGCATTGATGGACAATTGTTTGGTATGATTATGACCACTGGTGATAATAACGAATATCCTTGGCCCGTAGTGCATGGATAATTTGCTCAACCTCGATTTATTGGTTTATTTGAAATCCTCAATTCTGTAGGAACTGTGGCCTATAGAGTCGCCTTACAGCCAAGTATGTCTCGTGGTCATAACGTTTTTCACATATCTATGTTAAGTAAATATATGGAAGACCCGAACCACATTATTAATTTAGAACCAGATGAGATAATGGAAGATTTAACGTATGAAGAGGTACCTGTTAAAATCTTGGATAAGAAGGAACATATTCTACGCTCAAAGGTTATACCTCAAGTCAAAGTTTTGTGGAGAAACCACGATATTGAGGAAATAACCTGAGAGTTGGAATCTGAAATAAAAACAAGGTAGCCTCACCTTTTCGACATACCAAGTACGTACCCCAATTTCGAGAATGAAATTTCATAAGGAGGGGAGTTTTTAAGACTCCAAATTTTTATGAATAAAGATTTAATTTTCTCTAAATGTTATTTTGAATAATAAGGTGTGGATTTGATATAATGTTATAGTTGTGGGTAATATTTACAAATTTTGCAAAGTAAGCAAGTTGTCATAAAATATTCGTTTGGTCGGGGAATATTCGTTTTATCCGGGAATATTAAATGCGACAACACAATCATTAATTGGACCCATAACTTGGAATTCATTGCTTGATATAGAAAGCGTGTATAACCTTTTATAAAAATATATAGCGGCAAAACTTTTACCGTTAACTATTGAAATACCCGGTGATAAAAGCACAGTAATACGCGTGGTTGCATAGTAGTACACAATATTAAACAGTATCCTTGATTATTGATGCGTACATAAGAAGTCACTCAGTTTTATTCAATTATTGCAAGAGTAGTTGATGCATAATATCTCATATTATTGATTCAATTATTGTCACAGTATCATCTGCATAATATTTTATATTATTAAATTAATAATTGAGATAACACAATTATTCATATTATTATTTGCATTATTGACAATATCTAGAAAGTTCTGTCGAGGAAAGGAGTTTGGTCATCTAATTGCACGCCAATAAGGAGAAGTCCTTATCGAAAGCCCCCTCTTTCCTGAGAATGATATGGTTGCTAATATTGTGAGTTATAATATTAATGATGAATAAATATTGAAAGATTAAAAATGTGATTAGTCAAGTGAATATTGATAAATCAAAGGGGTTTGTCATGAAGTATTTATTATAGATTTGGCTTATTACATGGACCCCCACTTACTCATTTTTCAAAATCTTCGGTAGAAAGTTATCTCAATTTTTGTTTTATATTGTATAGTGTTTGCATAGTACTGCATAGTGTTGCATAGTACTGCATAGTATTTGCATAGTACAAAATCAGAAATTTTAGCAGAATTTTTGCGCCCATGATATTGTTATTGTGCAGTCTATGATTTTTTCCCCTAAATAGTATCCTGCCATTCTCCTATAAATAGGATACTTCATTTAGAAATGAAAATCACAATAGAATCACAGAATTTTTCTTCTATAATATTGAACGTATTTCTTTAGAGTTTAAGGAAACTTTGAGTGTAGAAAATAGTGCAAATTTTCTTCAAGAATATTCCCACTATACCAGTCATAAGTACTCTCCTTTTAAGGTAAGGGATATTATTTTTGTTCAATATTCATAAGAAATAATATTTTCTTCCATACTCTGTAGTATGTAAGTAATATTATTTTGTTTCATATTCCTAAATCTACACTTATTTTGATAAGTATTGCTTCTATACTCCGTGAAATTAGTAGAATATCCTTTAAATTTACGCTTCATCTAGTATCGTTTCACGAAAAATATTTTTCTGAACTTGTTAAATTTTAAGCTTTTCATGCCGGAGTACAATTCATGGGTACGACACTATTCATACATATGGTACTATTCACGAAGTACTATTCATGACGTACTATTGATGAAGTACTATTCACGGGGTACTATTCATGATAAAAATTGATATCTTTTCTATCTAAATTATTTTTGATACATGAACATCATTCTTGAATTTTACTCCACAAAGTAGTTATCATGTTGACAATTTGGACATTCTTAAACTCTGGATAAATTAAAAATCATTAATATTTATCATTGATCTCATTTGATTGAGTCTTATATCATTGTCATCAATCTTATATTGTGATAAAAGTCATCTTTGACCTGTAGTGCATAGATGGACTGTTGATTTGTATGATTATGACCAGGAATTATGTATCGGTATAATCATGACCTGTAATGTTACAATTGATGTGGTAAAAGTCCTCATTGACCCGTAGTGCATTGATGGACAGTTGTTTGGCATGATCATGACCACTGGTGATAATAACGAATATCCTTGGCCCATAGTGCATAGATAATTTGCGGATGTGATACTAACGAATATCCTTGGCCCGTAGTGCATGGATAATTCGGTGATGTGTATTATTTATTGAGATGTGTTACAGAGATAAAATATTGTTGATGAACTTTTAAATTATAGAAGATAGTAAACATCATGCTCTACTTGTCTCTTCTAATGAATTGCTTGTTCCGCTGCAGTTAAACATGTTGTCTATTGTATTCTATCAATTTTTACACTTTTGAAGGCTAAAGATAATTTATTCTGCATTATCTTAGTAATAATATTCTTTACTGGGATAGTTGAGCTCAACCTTTTCTTTCATTGTTCTCTTTAGGAATGAGAATATAACTGGGACTAGTCGGGGAATGGAGTGACGGTCCAAGATGGTTGCTATAGTAGTCCTCACTATTCTATAAAATAGTGTGAAAATAATTGTAATGAGGACTTTATTTGAGTTTGGATATTATCTACGAGATAATATTTGTATTGAAACTCAGCTATTGTGTTGTCGTATTTTGCACGACAGTTGTATAAATTAAGTTATATTTAAAT
Organism: Panax quinquefolius; assembly: GCA_020205615.1. NCBI lineage: Eukaryota > Viridiplantae > Streptophyta > Magnoliopsida > Apiales > Araliaceae > Panax > Panax quinquefolius. The sequence continues at coordinate 141,320 of JAINUW010000804.1, read as the reverse complement.
TATGTACCATGTATTTGGCGACTCAAAATGGGTTGTGTATACCTATTTTGGGGGCATCACAGAATGGGTTGTGTGGACCTATTCTGAGGGCGTCACAGTTGGTATCAGAGCTTAAGGATATGATCTCTGGCGGAGATCTGAGGTTAGAACTAGGAGGAGAGAGACGAGTAAAACCTTCGCTAGTGTGTACTACTTAAGCTTATTTGTTATTTAATTGGTCGGTCAGAATATAGGGATAATATGTGGTGTGTCAATTTCTTTAATTAACCCTTATTTTGTGGCAGTATTTGAGAATAACATTTTAAAATTTTGAGATAAGCAATGGAGCATATGCGACCGTTGAGACACAACCAATCAATAACCAGGATAATGTGCATCAAAAAGGTAATAATCCTCCTGTAAACAACAACACCGACCAAATGTTGAACGATGAGATATTTAGGAGCTTTCTATAATTCATGCAACACCAAACGAGAGAGACTCCTATTCAAAATACAGGTGTAAACAATGGTAACTCACGACTGGTCACTGCTAAGCAATTTAAGGAGTTGGGACCACCGGAGTTTTTGGGAAAGCCAGAGCCACTTAAGACAGAGGCATGGATTAAGCAGATTACCAAAATATTTGATGTCTTGGGATGCACTGAAGAGAAAAAGGTTCCCTTTGCCACCTTTATGTTGCGCGGAGAGGAAGATTACTGGTGGGAATCTGTAAAACTTACTCATCTGTTCACACTTGAGATATCTTGGGAGAAGTTCCAAGAATTGTTCAATGAAAAGTACTTTCTAGAAAGTATTCTTCACATGAAGGAGGTAGAATTCATCAAGCTGGAACAGAACAATATGACCGTATTGCAATACGAAGCTAAGTTTACGGAGTTATCCCGATTTGCATCCCATTTGGTAGATAATGAAGAGTGAATGACGCGAATGTTTCTGAGAGGTTTGAAACCCGAAATTCGTTAATACCTCATTTCCCATAAACTGTGTTTGTATTCAGATGTTATGAATAGGGCTCAATTATTGGAGCGAGATAATGAGTCAGCTCAACTAAAAGACATCTTCCGGCAAAATGATAATAGTTATACCAATGGCAACCGTCATTGAAGCAGTGATAGCAAACGTGGAGAAAATCATTATGCCAGAAATGGTAACCACTTTGGTGGTAATCCTGGCCAAGATAATAGAAGAAATGAGTCAAGTGGAAATTTCAAAAAGAGAAGATTCAACAATAATGGAAAGACAACAGCACCAACACCCATTTTTAAGGAAGGAGAATGACCACCGGTCGTATGCTACAAATTCGGACAGGAAGGACGCATCAGTCCAAACTGTACGCAATAACCCAAAGTGTGTTTCAATTACGGAAAGGAAGGTCATTTAGCTCGATTTTGTCATGCAGCGAAGTCAAGTCTAGCTGGGACGGTGACACCAAAGCTTGTCCCAGAAAAGTCAAAGTCGGTAGTTCAAGGGAGAGCATTTTTCGTGACCTCCCAAAGAGCGAGGAACCTGAATGAAGTTATCACGGATAAGCTAATCATAAACTCTTGCGAAGTCTATACCTTATTAGATATCGGTTCTACCCATTCTTTTATTTCACCTGCTTGTGCTTAACGTTTAAATTTGACTCCATAGAAATTAGACTTTGACTTATCTGTTAAAACTCCATTGGGAGAAACCTTCGTTACATCCACTATTTATAAATCTTATTTGATTCAAATCGACACTTTTACATTAACTGTTGATCTCATCTCTTTGAAAATACTTGCATTTGATGTGATTTTAGGGATTAATTGGTTAACTACTCATTATCCTAAAATTGATTATTTTCGTAAGGTCGTTAGTTTTCATATTCCTAACCAACCTATTATGCGAATTCAAGCAACCAAACCACCAAAGTCAATCACTTAATTGATTTTTAACTTCAGCCTTGTAGATTTTAAATTTTCCTAAAGCCCCATCTTTAGTCCTTAACAAATAAACTTGGGTGTATTTAGAGTAATCATCTATAAATGTTATAAAATATCTTTTACCTCCCCTAGTTAATATACCCTCAAATTCACAAATATCAGAATGAATTAATTCTAATAATTCTGAATTTCTTTCTACTTTTTTAAAAGGCTTCTTGGAAATTTTAGATTTAACACATTTTTCTAAATTAGAAAAGTTAATCTTAGGAATCAAACTAAGATTATTCATGCTACACATACTTTTATAATTTACATTTCCTAATCTAGCATTCCAAACATTAAAAGTAGAAATTATATAAGCAAAAGATGAATTTTCATTAATAACATTTAGTTTGTACATGCATTAGATTCATATCCTTTTCCGACATACATACCACCCTTATACAATACAATACAATTAGCGTCAAACAAGACTTTTAAGTTGTGTTTGTTTAAAAGACTAATCGATACAAGATTTTTTTCTAATTTCTAGAACATGAAGAACATCATTAAGAGTAATTGTCTTCCCAGATGACAACTTGAGAACCACTTTGCCTTTGCTCATCACTTTTGTAGTTGATGAATTTCCCATCAAAAGTACTTGACTATCCTTCATAGGTTCATAGGCTTTAAATATTACTTTATTCTTGGCAATATGCTTGGTTGCTCCAGAATCAATCCACCATTCCATGTCATTTCCAACCATGTTAATCTCTATAATCATAGCAACAAAATCCTCATTGTCTACCATATTTGCTTGGTCATTCTTCTGTTGCCTTTGTTTCAAGTACAAAGTATATTGTTTCTTGAAATGTCTCAGCTTACCACACTTCCAACAAGTACCTTTCAATTTTTTATTCCCAGAAGTGTTATGTTGACCACCACGCTTTCTTTTATTGTTGCCCCTTGGTTTAAATGCATTTTCTATGACAAGAGCTTTAGTACTTTTGTTTTCTATTTCCAATTTATCCAAGTTTCAAGAATTTTCATCAACTTGGAAAAATTTAATAAGTTCTTGCATAGTCATTTCATCTTTCTTTTGTTTCAATTCTTTTCGATAATCTTTCCATGAAAATGGTAATTTTGAAATGATTGTCGATACTTGAAACCCTTCGTCAAGGCTATGGCCTTCTGACACAATTTGATTCATAATAATTTAAAGTTCATGTACTTAAAACACAACAGATTTGTTATCTATCATTTGATAATCAAATAATGAGCTTACTAGAAATATTTTATTTCCGGCATCCTCAATTTTATATTTGTTGTCGAGAACCTCCAATAATTCCCTTGCTGTCGTTTCCATGAATTTGGTTTCATACACATCGTACAACGAAATGGATAGTGCATTTAAAATGTACCCTTTACACATAAAGTCATCTTATTCCCATTTTATTTGATTCTTCATTTCTGTCGGTGTCTCATTTTCCTTTTCTTTAATTTTCTCCTCATTTAGCACATGAGAGATTTTTAATGCCATTAAGCAAAAATACATTTTTCTTTTCCAATATTTGAAGAATAATCCATCAAATTTCTCGAGTTTGTTAGTTTGATTCAAGCTATTTTCTGAGTTATTGTCCTCCATGGTAATATAGTCTTAAGATTATTGTAACTTTGCTTTATAATAAGATATAGAACAACAATATTCCTGCCTGAATCGAATGGTTGACCACTCTTTCCTTAAGACTATATTCGCCCCTTACTTTTGCTATACAGGGTTACAGCGGATTAGTCTCCCAAGATAAGACAGACCCAAATTTTATTCTGTACTAGAATTTGTTGTGTAGGAAAAAATCTAGTGCTAAACTATAAATGAAAGAAGAAAATTATAACAAGAAAATTATTTAGAATATTAATTTTTTCTAAGCACTTGAAAAAGGATTAAATAATTTTCACTGAATAATTTGGGTGAATTTGTGACCTATTTATAGGTTTCTAAACACCCATTTGAAGAGTTATGTTGATACATGGCATCCCATTCTCTGTATTTGGTCGTATCTAAATAATTTGGTTGTATCCTGTTAGTTCCCAATAGGCACACAATAGATCTAGAAGGGGGGGTTGAATAGATCCTTTTTAATTTTTAAATACTTTTCCAGTTTATTTAGTATTGCTAATAAATTAACATATGAAAAACATAAGAATCTTTTCAGGCACATCAGAATAAGTTAAAGATCCCCTTCATTGATATATTCATGAATATACATACATTGTTCATAGAGTTAGTTAAGTTGTAAGCAGTTAATACATACATAGCATTTATATAAGTTAGGTACATAATGGAAATGAAAGAAAGTAAATGACAGAATGTAAAAGACACAAGGAATTTTAAGTTGTTCAGAAACTCAAGCTCCTAATCCACTCTTCTGCTTCAACGAGCAGGAATTCCACTAAGGAAGGCCAGCACCCTGAATCACTAAGATTCCTTCAAGGCCAGCTGTAACGCCCCAGAAAATCGAACATTTTGTAAATACTTTTAATAATGAATAAAATAATATTATTTATTATTATAACGTGTTGATAAGATGAATGTCGTTCTATAACCTGGAAACGTTGGAACGTCGTAGTATTTTAACTACGTGAATGAATTAAAGTGTTTGAATTTCTAAGACGAAAATAAAAGCTTTTTGAGAAATTTTCTGAAAAACACTATTCATCGATTTTTCGCTCGGGAATTATTTTTGAATTTTCCGAGAAATACGTAACGTTATAATATCAGGGTGAGATTGATTATGTAATAATAATCTAAGTATGGAAAACGCAAAATTTCACATGCGGACATAATTGGAGAACGTTAGGAATATTAAGCATTAATAAATAAATGTATTAATCGTATGATACGTAGGCATTATGCGAGGTATTGAATGAAAGTATAATACGATGTATTATATGATTAAGTATGGAGAATGGAATAACGTATATTACGAATTAGTATACGAGCTAGCATACGAGAATTATAAGTATATATGTTAAGGTTCTTAATTAAATGGAATGGACTTGTAGGATTATTAGCATATTGGTAGAAGTCCAATAGGAAGTGATATGCAAGCCCAAGTGTTTGTTAATCATGAGTCCAAACTATTATAATGCAAGCCCAATAAGAATTAGCTAGATTAATTAAGCAAGCCCAATTGGTTGGCCATGATCCATGAAGCAAACCATGTTAATATGGGCAGACTTCATGGGTAAGAACTTTATGTGATGATCAAGTGTTGTGATGAGCAAGAAAGGGGAGTGGCTAGCAAGTTAACTTAGAGCCAAAATAATGAATAGTAAGGGGGTTAATAAGGAGGTGGAATTAAGGAGGTGGAGGGCCTAAATGACTCTTATACCCTAACTTTGGCAAGCCTATAAATAGAGAGCTCACAATTCATTTGTTGCTTAATCAAATTCCTCCCAACATCTATCAAAGATAAGTGCTTAAGTGTTAGAGAGAATAAGTCAAGAATAAGTCATTCATCCTTTGCTAGATTTTCCAAAGAGAAGAGAAGTAATAGTCTTCAAGGGTAAGACTCTAGTCTAATATATCCTTATCTGTAAGACCCCAGCTTTTTATAAATAAAATTGAATTTTCTCTATTCATTATCTTGAAATAATAAGGAGTTAATTTGATATAATTTTTTGGTTATGGGTGAAATGTGCAAATTTTACAAAATAAGCAAGTTGTTGTAAAATATTCTTTTTGTCGGGAATATCCGTACGACGGCGTAGTCATTTGTGGGCCTCATAACGGAATAACTGTCGGATGAAGAAAATGACAAAGTATGAGTTTTTATAAATAACGACGTAGTTGTTACCGTTAACACTGTTGGAATACCCGGTGGTTAAAATGTAGTAATACGCGTGGTGGCACAGTAGCACACGGTATTGCACAGTATTGTTGAATTATTGATTCTTACGTAAGAAGGCACTACTCAATAATTGTTACAGTAGTTACTGTTCAATATTTTATTTTATTGATTCAATAATTGCTGTGTTGATATTTTATATTATTGTTGTTTCAATAATTGTCACTGCACAATATTTCCCATTATCAGATCATTAATTCATATTATTTGAATAATATTATTAGATAGCATTATTGGCAATGTCTAGAAAGTTCTGTTAAGGAGAGGTTTGGTCACCTAATTGCGCGCCAGTAAGGAGAAATCCTTATCGAAAAGCCCCCTCTCTCCTGGGAACGGCCTGGTTGACATTATTGTGATTCTGTAAAATTATTTGTGAATAATTAATTATTGATTTATATGATAAAGAAATATTTATTTGATGCGGATATAAATGATGGATTTATTTATGTGGTTATAAATGAAGGAATTAATGTTGAGGTATTTTATCAGTATTTTGTCGGATTGGAGATATTAAAAGATCAAATCGGTGTTCTTGAGATATATTGTGTGAATTATAATTTTTAATTCGACCGTTGGATCGTTGTGATTTTTGGATATGTTATACATATATGAGTTGAGTATATGTCCACAAATTTTGAACCGTTGAAAATTAACGCATGATTAGTTATAAATTTTAAAAGGTGTTGAAACGGTGTTGAAAATCGTCCGTTTGTGGATTTCAGATATTTTCGGTTTGGAATTTGGAAAAACTCAAAGCTACAAAGTTGTAGAGAATTCAATTTCGTGTGGAATGGACATAAAATTCGTATTTTTATGATAAACGGTCTATTTTCTATAAATTATTGAAATTTCGAAAAATAAAATGATTTTTATTAATTTATGGGTGGGACCCACTTTTGGGTTGGTGTTGAATACACATGGGCTGCTATTTTTTTCTTCCAAGATGGCATGCTTTATTTTTCCAAAGGTGTGCGTAGAGAAAAAAGAAAGAAATAATAATATTTTATTATTTTAGTCTCCTTCGGCGTTCTAACATTTTCCTATAAATAGACGCTTAGGTTAGAATTGAAAATCACACCAGAAACAAGTTTTCTTTCTCTCTAGATTATCGAGCGTATTTTTGTGAGTATTTTGATACTTTGAGACTTCTTTGTTTCGGTCTACAGTTTCCTTGACTTTCTATCCGATATTCTGATCAGAAGTACCGTTATTTTGAAGTAAGGGATGTTATTTTCTTCTTAAATGATATTATTTTCTTCAATATCATTATGTCAAAATATTGGTGAATTTTTTAATCAAATTTGGAACTTTTTGTGTCGGGGTTACTATTCACGTATACAGCACTATTCACGTAGAATTCATTCTCTACCCGACTCTTCTAATGGATTGCTATTTTCACTGCAGAATATTGATCTAAAACTTATTGTCTATTATATTCTATCAAATTTTTCCTTGTTGAAGACTATTGATAATTTGTTGTATATTATCTTAGTCATAATATTCTTTACTGGGCTAGTTGAACTCACCCTTTTCCTTTTTGTTCTATTTTTCTTCTAAGGAGGTGAGAACATAGCAGGATCGAGTTGGGGTATGGAGTGATGGTTCTAGAAAGATGTTTTAGCAGTCCTCACTATTTCTGTAAAATAGTGTATGAATAATTGTAATGAGGACTTATTTGAGTGTTGATATTGTCTAGAAGACAATATTTATATTTAAACTCACAGTATGTGTTGTCGTATTTTGCACGACAATTGTATTATTGAAGCTGTAGTTTGCTTTTTGTACCATGTATTTGGCGACTCAGAATGGGTGTTGTATACCTATTTTGGGGGCGTCACAGTTGGTATCAAAGCTTAGGGATATGGTCTCTGGCGGAGATCGGGGAATAGAACTAGGAGGGGAGAGATGAGTAAATCCTTTGCTAGTGTGTCCTATCTAAGCTTATTTGTTGGTCGGTCATAATATAGGGATATTATGTGATATGTTAATTTATTTAATTAATGTGACGCCCCCAAAATTAGGTATACGTCACCCATCTTGGGTCGCCACTTACATGGTACATAAATTCAAATACAACTTACTAATATAATTGTCATGTACAATACGACAAAAACTGTGAGTTTGAATACAAATATCGTCTACTAGATATTATACAAACTCAAACAAAAAGTCCTCATTACAATTATTATCACACTATTTCACAGAATAGTGAGGACTACTAATGCTATCTTCGGACCATCACTGCTTCCGACTTCGTCCAAATTTATATTCTCATTTCTGAAAGAGAAAACGATGAAAGAAAGGGTGAGCTCAACTAGCCCAGTAAGAAATATTATGACTAAAATAATGCAAAATAAATTATCAATAGTCTTCAACAATGTTAAACTGATAAAATACAATAGACAACCAGTTTAACTGCAGCGGAATATGCAATCCATTAAAAGAGTCAAGTAGAAAATAAAATCTACTATCTTTTATGATTTAAAAGGTTTTTCATCACTGTTATAGCTGAGACTCAGCTTTAATAAATAATCCACATCATCGAATCACCCCGCACTTCTACGACGAGGATATTCTTTAGTATCACGACCACAATTATTCACCACTACGGGCCAAGAATAGTTGTGTATTCATTAATGGTCATGATCATGCCAACAACTCATCCATCAATGCACTACTACTAACCATCGAGGATTTTTACCACATCATTTGTAACATTACGGTCATGATTACACAAGAATAATCCTCGGTCATAATCATACCAAGTCCATCCATGCCCTACAGGCCACGAGATGACTTTAAAAAATATATAAACATGAGGATGATGACAATGATATAAGAATTCAATAAAACAAGTTCAAGAATTATTTTATCCGTGATTTATTAACGTCCCAAATCGACAACATCTTATCGCTTTGTAGAGTAAAATTCAAGAATGATCGAAAGAATATTTCTATGAAAAGATCTTTGGATGAAACGCAAATATCAAGGATATTCTACTAATTTCATGGAGTATAGAAGTCAAAGTTTTAACCAATTGGGTATAATAAAGAATGGAATAATTAAAGAAATCACCATGCATACGGTACTTACATGACATGAGCAGTTATTCCAACGGAATAATAATAATAACGGAACCGAGGTCGTGAAATTCACACCAAGCGTGATGTTCCAACGTAATAATAAAGATGGAACCGGATCCGTGTAAAACACATGATAGGATATTCCAATGAAATGATAAAGATTTTAACCAGTCCGATGTAAAACACATGATGTGGATGTTCCAATGTAATAATAATAAAGAGCGGAACCGTGTCCTGTAAAACACATGATGTGGATGTTCCAATGTAATAATAGAAGAATGTCACCAAGTATAGGGTAAATCACAGTATCTGAAAGTTATTCCAATGTAATAATAAGCAATGGAATAACATAAGGATTTCACCAAGTATAGGGTATGCCACATATACAAAGGTTATGTATAGGGTATGCCACTTTTTACAAAGTTATTCCAATGAATAATAGTGAATGGAATAATGAAGTTCTCTTCAAGAAGAAAGAATAACACCCACTCTACCGTAAAAAGAACCTGAATATAAAAGTAGTGAAGTAGCGAGAATACTCTTCTTCTTTCTATAACTTTCTCTCTATAGCTTCTCTCTATAATTTCTCTCTAGAGTTTCAATGAATTAAATAAGAAAATAATGAAGGAATGAGCTTCTATTTATAGGAAAATGGAATGCATAAGAACTAATCCATGAACAGGTCCAGATTGATTTACTTTAATCGACGGTCCATATTTAAAGCAAAATCTTTTAAATAAAATATAATATATTCTATTTATATAAAAACATTTTACTATGCAAACACTATGCAAAACACTATGCAAAAAACACTATAACACTATATAATAATAAAATATAATATATTTTATTTATAAAATAACTTTAATAAAGTATTACATTTTATATAAAAAGATGTTTCGCTTTTATTACGTTAATAATACTGAATAAAACAAAAAGTCATTATCGCTATAATAATTCATGACAATAATGGAATCAAACCGAGTGACTTCTCACATAAGCATCAATAATCAATACCGGTGTATTTCTTATGCAACCACATGTATTCTTTGTACTTTTACTAAAGGTAGTTCAACAAAGATCAACAACGGTAAAAACTTCCACCGTTATTTTAATAAAATATTTTTGTCGTTTTCTCAATCAAATGATATAATTACATTGTAATAGGGTCCACCAATGATTGAGTAGTTGTGCACGAATATTCCCCGCTAAACCTAATATTCCCCACCAATCGAATATAATATAACCACTTGCATACTTTGCAAAATTTATAAATATTACCCACAACTATAACATTATATCAAATTATTCCATAATATTCAAAATAATATTTATAGAAAAATCATCTTTATTTATAAAAGTCGGGTCTTACAACCTCCCCTTCTTATGAAATTTAAGCCCTCGAAATTAGGGTGCGATACTGTATGTTGAAGAGGTAAGGATACCTTGATTTCATTTGATTCTAACTCCCAAGTCATTTCCTCAACATCGTGGTTCCTCCACAAAACTTTGACTTGAGGTATAACCTTGGAGCGTAGAATATGTTCCTTCTTATCAAAATTTGAATAGGAACCTCTTCATACGTCAAATCTTCCGCTATTTCGTCCTGTTTCTAACTCAATAATATGGTTCGGGTCTTTCACATATTTACGTAACATGGATATGTGAAAAACGTTATGAACACGAGACATATTTGGCGGAAAAGCGAGTCTATAGGCCACGCCTCCTACTCGATCGAGGATTAAAATGGACCGAGATGAATCGAGGATTAAGTTTTCCTCTCTTTCCAAATCTTGTAACTCCTTTCCATGGAGCAACTCTTAACAACACATGATCTCCTATATCAAATTCCACGTCCTTTCGATGAAGATCGGCATAACTCTTTTATCGATTTTGTGAGGTTTTTATACGTTGTCGGATCGTTTGAATCTTTTCAAAGTCATATACGTACCAACTCCGGTCCCAACAACGTTGCTTCACCCACCTCATCCCAAAGATCTTTGAGAACGACACTTTCTTCCATACAACGCTTGAATGGAGCCATGCCATACTTGCTTGATAAGCTGTTGTTGTAGGAAAACTCCACCAATGGTAAGAACTTGTCCCAACTCCCCTTGAAATCAAGAACACGAGTCTTAATAGATCTTCAAGAGTTTGAATAGTCCTCTCCATTGTCCATCCGTCTGCGAGGATGATATCTTGAAGCTAAATCGTAAATCATGCCCATAGCTTTTTGCAAACTAACCCAAAATCGTGAAGTGAATCTTGGGTCTCGATCGAAACTATGGATACCGGCAGCGTACCATGCGATCTTACAATCTCGTTTATGTACATACGAGCAAGACGTTCAAGTGTATAAGTTTCTCGTTTCGGTAAGAAATGAGCGGACTTGGTCAATCTATCAACAATGACCCAAATCGCATCAATGCCTTGAGAAACCTTAGGAAGGCCGTGCTTGAAATCCATGGTAATGTGCTCCCACTTCCATTCTGAATTTCAAGTGGTTGCAATGAACCTTTTGGTACTTGATGCTCCGCTTTAACTTTCGTTGACAAGTTAGACACCTTGAGATAAACAAATATTATCTCTCTCTTCATATTGCTCCACCAAAATGTATGGCGAATATCATGGTACATTTTGGTACTCACAAGATGGATTGCAAATGGTGTGTTATGCGCCTCCATCATGATATTATACTTTAAATCGTGGTCGTTAGGAACACAAAGTCCGGAGTTGACTCAAGTATTCCTTCTTCATCGATTCTTGCTTCCTAAGATAGCACCCTCTTGCACTTTCTTCCTCATACGCATCGGCTCCAGTCAGTAGCTTGAAAGCGACTTTAACTTTATCGATTAAAGTCGGTTCTACTCAGTATATTCGCTATCATCATCACATGCGTCCCCAGAGTCTTTAACTCTATCTCCATCCTTTGCAAGTCACACAAAATGGGCCTTTGTGTTGACAATAATGCACTCGTGCTTGCATCGATCTTCTACTCAATGCATCGGCTACCACGTTAAACTTTTCCGGGATGGTATTGGATGGTATGATCATAATCTTTCAACAGTTTCAAGCCAACGTCGTTGTCGCATGTTGAGTTCCTTTTGAGTGAAGAAATATTTGAGGCTTTTATGATCCGTAAAGATCTCCACTTTCTCCCCATACAAGTAATGCCTCCAAATTTTAAGTCAAGAAAACAACAACCGCTAACTCCGGATCATGAGTAGGATAATTCCTCTCATATTCTTTGAGTTGTCATGAGGCATAGGCTATAACTTTTCCATGTTGCATAAGAACACATCCTAACCCTTTGCTCGAAGCATCACCAGTAGATGACAAATCCTCCGAGCAGATGGTATTGTCGTAAGCAGTCTTTGAAATAAGTCTCCTCTTGAGTTCTTGAAAACTCTTCTCACATTCTTCGCTCCAACCGAACTTTGTCTCTTTTCGAGTCAATTTGAGTCGATGGAGTAGCGATTCGAGAAAATCCTTCCACGAATCTCCGATAATAACCAATAAACCGAGAAAGCTACGTACTTGGTCCATTAATCGATTTAGGTTGTTCCCGACTTTGAATAGCTTCAATCTTTCTTTGGGTCAACGGATATTCCATGACTTGATACCACGTGCCCAAGGAATGCTACTTCTTCAAGCCAGAACTCGCATTTCTTCAACTTGGCATAAAGCTTATATTCACGAAGCTTTTGGAGTGTCAGCCTCAAGTGTTGCTCATGATCTTCACGGCTTTTGGAATAAATAAGGATGTCATCAATAAAGATGACCACAAAGTGATCTAAATATTCCTTGAATACTCGGTTCATCATATCCATGAAGGCAGCAGGAGCATTAGTCAATCCAAAGGACATGACTAGTAATTCATAATGCCCGTACCGAGTTCTGAAAGCCGTCTTTGGAATGTCGTGGTTCTAATCTTCAATTGGTGATATCCTAACGAATATCAATCTTTGAAAAGAATTTGGCTCCTTGCAAATCGGTCAAACAGTCATCAATACGTGGCAATGGATACCTATTTTTGATGGTGACATGATTCAACTCCGATAATCAATACAAAGTCGCATACTCCTATCTTTCTTCTTCACGAATAGAACAGGAGCACCCCAAGGAGAAGTACTAGGGCGAATAAAGCCAATGTCTAACAATTCCTGCGGTTGGGTCTTTAACTCCACGAAGTTCAATAGAGCCATTCGATATGGGGCTTTGGAAATAGGTTTTGTACCATGTTCAAGGTCGATACAAAATTCAATTTCACGCTCTGGGGGTAGGCTAGGAAGTTCTTCGGGGAATACGTCAGGAAATTTATTAACAATAGAAATATCGCTCAAAACTGACGTATTTTTGTTTAAATCATGACATGAGCTAAGAAAGCTTGACATCCATTTTTCAATAAGCGAATAGCTTTATGGCTTGAGATGACCGTGATTAATTTTAATGGTTTGGTCGTTTGAATTCGCATAATAGGTTGATTAGGAATATGAAAACTAACAACCTTACGAAAAACAATCAATTTTTGCATGATAAGTAGTTAACCAATCAATCCCTAGAATCACGTCAAATGCAAGTATTTTTAATGAAATAAGATCGACGGTAATGTGAGGGTACCGATTTGAACCAAACAAGACTTATAAACAGATGGATGTAATGAAGGTTTCTCCCAACGGAGTTTCCATAGATAAGTCAAAGTCTAATTTCTCCGAGTCAAATTTAATCGATGGCGCAAGTAGGAGAAATAAAAGAATGGGTAGAATCCGGTATCAAATAAAGTGTAGACTTCATTAGAGTTTATGATAAGCTTACCCGTGATGACCTCATTCGGGTTCTTGCTCTCTGGGAGGTCACAACAAACGCTCTCCTTGCACTACCGGTTTGACTTTTCTGGGACTGACCTTTGGTGCCTCCATCCTAGTTGAATTTGTCTTGATGGCAACAAAATCGAGCTAAGTGACCTTCTCTTCCACAATTATAACATGTTTTGGACGGCATGGCACAGTTCGGACTGATGTGTCCCTCTTCTCCGCATTTGAAGCATATGATAGGTGGTCTTTCTCCTTCCTTAACAACGGGTCTTTGGTCTTGGCGTCTTTCCATCATTGTTGAATCTCCGTTTCTTGAAATGTCCATTCTTATTGTTTTGTACGATTACCACCGAAGTGGTTACCATATTTAACCCGTTGATTCCCTCCACGCTTGTTGTCACCGCTTGATGACTACTCTCGCCGGTATTATAACTTTGCTTACCGCTCTCTTTTTTAGTTCGTTGACTCATTATCGCTCTCCACTAATCGAGCCCTATTTACAACATCCGAATACAAACACGCTTTATGAGAAATAAGATGTTGGCGTATCTCCGACTTCAAACTTCTTAAAAACATTTGCGCCATTCTCTCTTCATTATCCACCAAGTGGGGCGAAACCGTGATAACTCATAAATTTTGCCTCGTGTTAAATGACAAGGTCATATTGTTTTGTTCCAACTTGATAAACTCTACCTCCTTCATGTGGCGAATACTTTCGGGAAAGTATTTGTCGTTGAATGACTCTGGAACTTCTCCCAAGATATCTTGATCTGACAAAGCGAGTTGAGTACGCTTTCTGGATTCCCACCAATGTCTGCCTCTCCGCGCAACATAAAAGCGTGAAGGGAACCTTTTGCTCCTCGGAGCATCCCAAGACATCAAATATCTTGGTAATCTGCTTTATCCATGCTTCCGCTTGCGAAGTGGTTTTGGCTCTCCCTTAAACTCCGGTGGTCCCAGGCTCCTTGAATTGTTTAGCGGTGACCGCTTGAGAGTTTTCCGTGTTTCCACCTACGTTTTGGGCGAGAGTCGCTCTACTTTCTTTGTTGCATAAATTGCATAAAGCCTCCGAACATTTGATCATTCATCATTTGGTCAGTGTTGTTATTTGCATGAGGATTGTCGCCTTCCTGATGCACATTATCCTGATTATTGATATGTGGTGAATCAACGATCGCCTGTGCTCCATTGCTATTCTCAACATTCTCAGATGTCATTTTCAGATACTACCACAAAACAAAAGATTAATTGACATGTAACAATTATCTTTATATTCTGACCGACCAATAAAATAGCACATAAACTTAGGTAGGTCATACTAGCGAAGGTATTCCCCGTCTCTCCCCTCCTAGTACTATTCTCACATCTTAGCTAGGGATCATATCCCTTAGCTCGATACCAACCGTGGCGCCCACAAAATTAGGTATCGTCGCCACCCATCTTGGGTCGCCACTTACATGGTACATAAATTCAAATACAACTTACTAATATAACTGTAGTTATACAATCGACAAAAAAACCGTGAGTTTGAATACAAATATCGCCTACTAGATATTATACAAACTCAAACAAAAGTCCTCATTACAATTATTATCACACTATTTCACGAAATAGTGAGGACTACTAATGCTATCTTCGGACCATCACTCGTTTCCCAGACTCGTCCCGGCTATATTCTCATTTCACGAAGAGAAACGGTGAAAGAAAGGGTGAGCTCAACTAGCCCAGTAAGAAATATTATGACTAAAATAATGCAAAATAAATTATCAATAGTCTTCAACAATGTTAAACGATAAAATACAATAGACAACCGGTTTAAGCTGCGGTAATGAATATCTGATCCATTAAAAGAGTCAAGTAGAAAATAAAATCTACTATCTTTTATGATTTAAAAGGTTTTTCATCATCAAGTTATAGTTGAGACTCAAACTTTAATAAATAATCCACATCATCGAATCACCCCACTTTTCTGACGAGGATATTCTTTAGTATCACGACCACAATTATTCACCTTTACGGGCCCAAGAATAGTTGTGAATTCATTAATGGTCATGATCATGCCAACAACTCGTCCATCAATGCACTACTGCCACTTTGAGGATTTTTACCACATCATTTGTAACATTACGGTCGTGATTACAATCAATAATCCTCAGTCATAATCATACCAAGTCCATCCATGCCCTACAGCCAGATGACTTTAAAAAATATATAAACATGAGGATGATGATAATGATATAAGAATTCAATAAAACAAGTTCAAGAAATATTTTATCCGGGATTTATTAACGTCCAAATTGTCAACATGATCTTTGCTTTGTAGAGTAAAATTTAAGAATGATCGGAAGAATATTTCTATGAAAAGATCTTTGGATGAAACGCAAATATCAAGGATATTCTACTAATTTCATGGAGTATAAGAAGTCAAAGTTTTAACCAACTTGGTATAATAAAGAATGGAATAACAAAAGAAATCACCATGCATGCGGTATTTGCATAGGCAAAGTTATTCAACGAGAATAATAATAACGGAACCAGTCGTGAAATTCACACCGACGGATGTTCCAACGAGAATAATAAAGATGGAACCCGGATCCGGTGTAAAACACACAAATAGGATATTCCAATGAATGATAAAGATTTTAAACAGTCCTGTAAAACACATGACAGGATGTTCCAAAGAATAATAATAAAGAGCGGAACCGAGTCCTGTAAAACACACGCATGGATGTTCCAATGTAATAATAGAAGAATGTCACCAAGTATAGGGTAAACCAGCATTATCACGAGTTATTCCAATGTAATAATAATAGCAATGGAATAACATAAGGATTTCACCAAGTATAGGGTATGCCACATATCAAAGGTTATGTATAGGGTATGCCACTTTTACAAAAGTTATTCCAATGAATAATAGTGAATGGAATAATGAAGTTCTATTCAAGAAGAAAGAATAACACCCTTACCGTAAAAGAACCCGAATATAAAAGTAGTGAAGTAGCGGAATACTCTTCTTCTTTCTATAACTTTCTCTCTATAGCTTCTCTCTATAATTTCTCTCTCTAGTTTCAATGAATTAATTAAAGAAATAATGAAGGAATGAGCTTCTATTTATAGGAAAATGGAATGCATAGTAACTAATCCATGAATCGGTCCAGATTGATTTACTTTTAATCGGCGGTCCATATTTAAAAGCAAAATCTTTTAAATAAAATATAATATATTCTATTTATATAAAAACATTTTACTATGCAAACACTATGCAAAAACACTATGCAAAACACTATGCAACACTATGCATAATAAAATATAATATATTTTATTTATAAAATAACTTTAATAAAGTATTACATTTTATATAAAAGATGTTTCATTTTATTACGTTAATAATACAAATAAAACAAAAAGTCATTATCGCTATAATAATTCATGACAATAATGGAATCAAACCGAGTGACTTCTCACATAAGCATCGATAATCAATACCGCATTGTTACTATGCAACCACATGTATTCTTCGTACTTTTACTACCGAGTAGTTCAACAAAGATCAACAGTAAAAACTTCCGCCGTTATTTCAATAAAATATTTTTGTCGTTTTCTCAATCCGGCAATAATTACATTATGGGGGTCCACCAATGATTGAGTAGTTGTACGAATATTCCTGCTAAACCGAATATTCCCAACCAATCGAATATAATATAACCACTTACATACTTTGCAAAATTTATAAATATTACCCACAACTATAACATTATATCAAATTATTCCATAATATTCAAAAATAATATTTATAGAAAAATCATCTTTATTTATAAAAGCTGGGGTCTTACAATTAACCCTTGTTTTATGGCAGTTTTTAAGAATGGCAGCTGAGAACATTAACAATGGAGTGAATGAGATCGTGGAGACACCTCTAATCACCAACCAGTATAATGTGATGTCAGGCGAAGAAGGAATTATAGATATCCATGTTGTGAGTGAAGAATTGATAGTTGCACCTGAGATAATCGCAGAGGTAGCAGCTGAGAGTGAGGAAGAAGAGGAAGAAGAGGAAGAAGAGGTACCTGAGGAGAATTTATTAGAAGAATTTTATGATCGAAATTTAGAATTACAAAATTGAATTCATGTGTTAGAAGAGCAGGCTGAAGAACGGTAGGCGGTCGTGGAGCAAAAGGATGCAACAATTCAAGCTTATGTTACTCGATATGTGATGCTTGAACAGAAGCACTCTTTGGCAGATTATAAGATGATAAAGCTGGAATCTGAGCTGAAAGAAGAAACAACTGAATGAGTGAGAATGAGTGATGCATGGGTAAAAGCCGCACGACTCGTTGATATTGTGGAAAGAGATGTCCGATCTAAGAAGGCTAGAATAGATGATATGTATTTCTCTTTTTGGACAACAATTGAGAGAAACCAGCATCGAGTTTTGAATTACCCTGTACATTGCGGTCAACCCCAATTCGATATGGATTGTAGATTAATGATTCGAGATCATGAAGCAGAGTCACGATGATAGCGAAATGAGGTGGAATATGCCTATAGAAAATTCAATTTCAACGGTAGTGATGACACCAAATCTTGCCCCGCACAAGTCAAAGTTTGGGTAGTTCAAGGAGAAGCGGTATCGTGACTTCCTAACAAGTGAGGAACCCAAATAAAGTTATCACGGGTTAGTTAATCATAAACTTTTGCGAAGTTTATACCTTACTAGATGACGGTTCTACCCATTCTTTTATTTCTCCTTCTTGTGCTCAACGTTTAAACTAGACTTCAGAGAAGTTAGACTTTGATTTATCAGTGGAGACTCCGTTAGGAGAAACTTTTGTTACATCCACTATTTATAAATCTTGTTTTATCCAAGTGGGCACAATCACATTACCTGTTGATCTTATCTCTTTAAAGATACTTGCTTTTGATGTGATTTTAGGAATTGATTGGTTAACCACTCATCATGCCAAAATTGATTGTTTTCGTAAGGTTGTTAGTTTTCATATTTCTAACCAACATGTAATACGAATTCAAACAACTAAACCACTAAAATCAGTCACTGTCATATCAAGCCACAAAGCTATTCGTTTATTGAAAAACGGATGCCAAACTTTCTTAGCCCATGTTATGGATTTGAATAAAGACACGTCAGATTTGAATAAAATTTTTGTTGTTAGTGAATTTCCTGACGTATTTCCTGAAGAATTTCCTGGCCTACCCCCAGAGTGTGATATTGAATTTTGTATCGACCTTGAACCCGGTACAAAACCCATTTCTAAAATCTTTTATCAAATGGCTCCTATTGAACTTCAGGAGTTAAAAACCCAAGTACAAAGGTTGGTACCTGAGCCTTTATCTGGTGACTTCCTTTGTGAAATGCACCAAAGCCAGACTCTCCGTAGGGAACTCTATATTTGTGTGTTGGTAAAACGATAGGTGCCATTGTGACGTGCAATCCAAGATTGGGATATGAATCACATATGAGAGCAAATTATGTCAGTAATCAAAATATTTTAGGCTTAATTGGTTACTATCAAAGATTCATGGAAGGACTTTCTCGAATCGCTACTCCGTTAACTTAGCTGACTCAGAAAGATACAAAATTCGTATGGAGCAAGGAATGCAAGAAGATTTTCCAAGAGTTCAAGAGGTGACTCATTTTGACACTTGTTCTGACCATACCATCTTGGAAAAGCGAACGTGGTAACTGACACGTTGAGTAGAAGATCGTACGCAAGTACGAGTGCGATATTTTAGAACACAAAGACCTATTTTGTATAATTTACAAACGATAGAGATAGAGTTAAAGACTCTAGGGACCCACATGATGATATACGAGTAGAATCGACTTTAATCGATAATGTTAAAGCCTCTCAAGCTATAGACCTAGAGCTGATGAATATAAAGAAGAAGGTGCAAGAAGGCGTTATTCTAGAAGTAAGAGTCGATGAAGAGAAGAAAGCTCAAACCTTCGATTTATTTGAAATCCTTGATCGAGTAGGAACTATGGCCTATAGACTCGCCTTAACGCTAAGTATGTCGCGTGTTCATAATGTTTTTCACGTATCGATGTTACATAAATATGTGGACGACCCAAACCACATTATTTCATTAGAACCAAACGAGATAGCCGAAGATTTAACGTACGAGGTGGTACCTGTCAAGATATTGGATAGGAAAGAGCATGTCCAATGAACAAATGTTATACCACAAGTTAAGGTTTTGTGGAAGAACCATGCTATTGAGGAAATGACATGGGAGTTTGAATCGGAAATGAAAGCGAGGTACCCTCACCGCTCAAAACACCGAATATCGTCACGTCAATTTCGAGGACGAAATTTTATCAGGAGGGGAGGTTGTAAGACCCCAGCTTTTTATAAATAAAATTAAATTTTCTCTATTCATTATCTTGAAATAATAAGGAATTAATTTGATATAATGTTTTAGTTATGGGTGAAATGTGCAAATTTTAAAAAATAATCAAGTGGTTGTAAAATATTCTTTTTGTCGGGAATATCCGTACGACGGCGCAGTCATTTATGGGCCCTATAACGGAATAACTGTCAGATGAAGAAAATGACAAAGTATGAGTTTTTATAAATAATGACGTAGTTGTTACCATTAACATTATTGGAATACCAGGTGGTTAAAATATAGTAATACGCGTGGTGGCACAGTAGCACACGGTATTGCACAGTATTGTTGAATTATTGCTTCTTACGTAAGAAGGCACTACTCAATAATTGTTACAGTAGTTAGCGTTCAATATTTTATTTTATTGATTCAATAATTATTGCGTTGATATTTTATATTATTGTTGTTTCAATAATTGTCACTGCACAATATTTCCCATTATCAGATCAATAATTCATATTATTTGAATAATATTACCAGATAGCATTATTGGCAATATCTAGAAAGTTCTGTCAAGGAGAGGTTTGGTCACTAATCGCACGCCAGTAAGGAGAAATCCTTATCGGAAAGCCCCCTCTTTCTTGGGAACGGCCTGGTTGCCATTATTGTGATTCTGTAATATTATTTGTGAATAATTAATTATTGATTTATATGATAAAGAAATATTTATTTGATGCGGATATAAATGATGGATTTATTTATGTGGTTATAAATGAAGGAATTAATGTTGAGGTGTTTTATCAGTATTTTGTCGGATTGGAGATATTAAAAGATCAAATCGGTGTTCTTGAGATATATTGTGTGAGTTATAATTTTTAATCCGACCGTTGGATCGTTGTGATTTTTGGATATATTTTACATATATGAGTTGAGTATATGTCCACAAATTTTTAACTGTTGAAAATTAACGCATGATTTGTTATGAATTTTAAAAGGTGTTGAAACGGTGTTGAAAATCGTCTGTTTGTAGATTTCGGATATTTTTGGTTTGGAATTTGGAAAAACTCAAAGCTACAAAGTTGTAGAGAATTCAATTTCATGTGGAATGGACATAAAATTTGTATTTTTCTTGATAAACGGTCTATTTTCTATGAATTATTGAAGTTTCAAAAAATAAAATAATTTTTATTAATTTATGGGTGGGACCCACTTTTGGGTTGGTGTTGAATACACATGGGCTGCTATTTTTTTCTTCCAAGATGGCATGCTTGATTTTTCCAAAGGTGTGCATAGAGAAAAAAGAATGAAATAATAATATTTTATTATTTTAGTCTCCTTTGGCGTTCTAACATTTTCCTATAAATAGACGCTTAGATTACAATTGAAAATCACACCAGAAACAAGTTTTCTTTCTCTCTAGATTATCGAGCGTATATTTGTGAGTATTTTGATACTTTGAGAGTTGCTGTTCGATACAAGTTTCCTTCGGCTTTCTATCCGATATTCTGAATAGAAGTACCGTTATTTTGAAGTATGGAATGTTATTTTCTTCTTAAATGATATTATTTTCTTTAATATCATTATGCCGAAATATTGATGAACTTTTTAATCAAATTTGGAACTTTTTATGTTGGGGTTACTATTCACGTATACGGCACTATTCACGAATACGGTACTATTCACGAATACGGTACTATTCACCGAAAAATGAAAATTTTCCTTTTTGTCCAAGATGTCTATTTTGGCTACTATCTTTGATTGTATCCATGTTTTGATCGTTATTTTTAAATTCTGCTTCACACTTAATTATTATGAAGTATTATTGATCTTGGATAAACTGTTATATGAATCCCTAATATTTGTCCTTCTGTCTCACTGGATTCGTTTTCTTCAAAGTATTTTTCATCATCCTCGGTCTTAAATGATGATATTGCTGGATATCTTTGGCTTGTAGTGCAAAGATGAATGATTAATTGATGAATATCTTTGGCCCGTAGTGCAAAGATGAACAAGTGTTGAGATGAACATGACCAACTGGTGATACAAATGAATATCTTTGGCCTGTAGTGCAAAGATGAATATTTGATTAAAGATGTATATTGATTGTTGTTACAGGGATAAAATATTGATGATGAACTTTTAAATCTTAGAAGATAGTAGAATTCATTCTCTACGTGACCCTTTTAATGGATTGTTGTTTCCGCTGCAGAATATTGATCTAAAACTTGTTGTCTATTATATTCTATCAGATTTTTCCCTGTTGAAGACTAATGATAATTTGTTGTATATTATCTTAGTCATAATATTCTTTACTAGGCTAGTTGAGCTCACCCTTTTCCTTTTTGTT
The DNA here is from genome assembly GCA_020205615.1 of Panax quinquefolius. NCBI lineage: Eukaryota > Viridiplantae > Streptophyta > Magnoliopsida > Apiales > Araliaceae > Panax > Panax quinquefolius. The sequence continues at coordinate 118,932 of JAINUW010000804.1, read as the reverse complement.
CCATTTTTCTTCTTAGGAGGTGAGAACATAACAGGATTGAGTCGGGGTATGGAGTGATGGTTCTAGAAAGATGTTTTAGCAGTCCTCACTATTTCTATAAAATAGTGTATGAATAATTGTTATGAGGACTTATTTTAGTGTTGATATTGTTTATAAGAAAATATTTGTATTTGAACTCACAGTATGTGTTGTCGTATTTTGCACGACAATTGTATTATTGAAGTTATAGTTTGTTTTCTGTACCATGTATTTGGCGACTCAGAATGGGTGTTGTATACCTATTTTGGGGGCACACATTATCCCTATCATTATAGATTGATAGAGAAGTGTAGCTTAATGAACTTGTATGCTAGGATCATATAAGAAGTGATTAATGAATGAACTTAAGCTGATTAAGTTGTGAATAAGCAACTTAAACCTAAATAAGTTGATAAACTTGTGATGAACTTATCATATGATTGTCATATGATGTTAATATGTTCAATATGGTATGAGAACATTGATTGATGTACTTAAGTCCATATTAATTCATAAGCACAAAAATTTGTAGTTTAAAATTTGAATAAGTCAAAACTTACTTTGATAATAAGTTGATGTAATAAGTAACTTGAAATGTTCATATGTTGATTAAAATCCATTTAGAATGATAATCAAATCATTAGTAATGAGGTTTTGCCAGAATTCACACGATTGGACGATAATCGTCGAATTCGTGAAATTCTCGGAATAGAAGTCGTATTTTGTGTTTGGACTCAAAAAATATTGGTTTTCGATGGAGACAAGTCATATTTGACATTATAGAGTTACAGACTCAAAAATGACCGGATTCTGACTTAGAACGAAGAAACGAGCGTTGAACGTTAACGAACGTTTATCGTTTTCGTTAAAAATGAACTAATAGGTGAAATTTTAGCAAATGAAGTCAAATACGGGCCAAGGATATTCATTAAATCATCAATGGTCATGACTATACCGAATAATCCCTGGTCATAATCATACCAAAAACTGTCCATCAATGCAGTACAGGCCACTGAGGACTTTTACCACATCATTTATAACATTATAGGTCATGATTATACCGAATGATCCCTGGTCATAATCATACTAAGTCCATCTATGCACGTAAGCCAAAGATGACTTTCATCACAATATAAGCATGAGGATGATGACAATGATATAATAATTCAATAAAACAAGTTCAAGAATAAATTTTAAAGATTTATAAGTTAATTTATCCTAAAATCAATAACATCTAAATTGTCAACATGATATTGCTTTGTGGAGTAAAATTCAAGAAATCTCAGAAGAATATTTCCATAAGTTTCGATAATTGCACGTTTCGGGGCTCAAAATTTTACAGTACAATACCTTCAACTTTTCTTTCATTTTTAATTTAGTTCTGCAAGTATTATCAAACTTGCACCACCTCCCCTAATAGTAAATCATATGAATCAATAGTTCATTCATGTGACTCAATAGTATAAAAATGTGAAAAAAATTAATTATAGTATAGTACCTTCAACTATACCTCCATCTTTAATTTAGTCATGCAAGTATTATCAATCTTGAACCAACTCCCCTAATAGTACATGAATGTGAATCAATAGTACGCACATGTGAACATATAGTTATATGCATGTGAATTAATAGCAATTAATTGCTCATTTATCTGATTAATTACCCGATAACTTCCAGACATCAATTATTATCGAAATAAATGCCGATTTTCACTAACACTAATAATTCCCACACAATAGAACTATCAACTTCATCTTTAATCAACACGAACTTATTCATCATTAATATTATAAGTCACAATATTTAACAACCAAGTCATTCCCAGGAAAGAGGGGGCTTTCCAATAAGGATTTCTCCCTATTGGCGCGCAATTAGGTGACCAAACCTCTCCTTGACAGAACTTCTAGACATTGTCAATATTGCAAATAATAATATGAATAACTTTGTCGTCTATATTATTGATTTAATAATATATAAAATATTATTCAGATGATACTGTGACAATAACTGAATCAATAATATGTGAGATATGATGCAGCAATTACTATAGCAATAATTGAGTATAACCGAGTGACTTTTCACGCAAGCATCAATAATCAATACCGTGTGCTACTATGCAACCATGCATATTACTGTACTTTTACTATCGGGTAGTTCAACAGTTTAACGATAAAACTTCCGCTGTTATTTTTATAAAAAGATAATTATATCGTTTTTTAACTACGACAATACTTCCATTGTGGGGTCCACCAATTATTATGCCATCGTACGAATATTCCCTGTTAAAATGAATATTCCCCGAACAATCGAATATTATATAATCACTTGCTTACTTTGAAAAATTTATAAATGTTACCCACAACTATAACATTATATTATATCCACACCATAATATTCAAAAATATATTTCGAGAGAAATTAATCTTTATTCATAAAAGTTGGGGTCTTACAGTCCTACTAGGTTAGTTTCCAAAATCCATGTTCCTCATATATTTGAATTTTCATCACATATCTATGCATGTATTCAATTTAGGTATGACATTTTAACATGCATGATGATGAGTGTGTGTAAGCTTAGTTATTTTAATAAAACACTCTTTTTCCTTGATGGTTTCATCAATTGTTTGGTTATGTTCACGGATTTTAAATGTTCACAGAGTGATAATCAGTTCTATCACTTCTTTATATCTGGTTGATTTATGGAGATGATCAGTCTCTATGATTCTTCAAGATACTCTTGTAGAACTGATTATACTCTATGTATTATCAAAAACCGAGAACAAAGGTTTGTATTTACATATTAACCAGTCAGCAAGGATCACCCCATTTAAGGTTAATTAAATCTTGATACGCTTATGACCTATTTCAGACTTCTTTCAAGATGTTATCTTCAACCTAAAACTTGGATGGAGAGAAAGTTTGTTAGCATTTGAATTTCCAACTTTAGTGTACTTTCTCTCTTCCCCTCCCCTTTTTTGGTAGAGTATGGTCTCTTGATAGAATACTGTTATAGTACATAAGTTGATGCAACATGATGTTTACATTAATATCACTGAGGAACCGTACCTTTTCAATATCAGTTTCTTGATAGTCATTTATCTCGATATAATGAGGTTAGGCATTGATGTGAATATTTTTACATTTATTTCTGACAGCTTGTTGCTCTAGTTGTCCTTCGATCAATCAGTCATAGTCTTGAAGATGTAAGCTAAGAAAATCTTGGCATCCTGAGTTCTTTGACGATCTTGAACATCAAGGTTCACATCACACTACTGGTTAGCTAAATACATATTTGAGAAATTCTTCTTTCTCCTCTAGATAAGTATTTCTTAGCATATATATCCGTTCATCTTTTAGACTGGTGGATGCTTGACTTTTTGCTGTTGATGCCCCTTGACCTCCCATTTTTGGTCTTTAGACTATAAGATTGACTGTGGACTCGAATTGGTCTTGTTGCTATGGCATTTAAGAACATGGACCAATTTGAGCAACTTCAGATGTATATACACATTTACCTGTACACAACATTTCCAACGAGTGAGCACATCTGCATTTACAAGTGACTTACCACTAAAGTATGTTTTGAATAATGTTTGTGCCTAGGATCAAACTCAAAGCGATTAGCTTTGGAATATAGTATGAGAACCTGCTCTGATACCAATTGTTAGTTCCCAGTAGGCACACAATAGATCTACAAGGGGGGGGGGGGGATTGAATAGATCCTTTTTAATTTTCAAATACTTTTCTAGTTTATTTAGTATTGCTAATAAATTAACATATGACAAACATAAGAATCTTTTCATGCACAACAGAATAAGTAAAAGATCAACTTCATTGATTTATTCATGAATATACATACATTGTTCATAGAGTTAGTTAAGTTGTAAGCAGTTAATACATACATAACATTTATAGCAGTTAGGTACATAATGGAAATGACAGAAAGTAAATGACTGAATGTAAAAGACACAAGGGATTTTAAGTGGTTCAGAGACTCAAGCTCCTAATCCACTCTTCTACTTCAACGAGCAGGAATTCCACTAAAGAAAAGCAGCACCCTGAATCACTAAGATTCCTTCAAGGCCAGCAGCCTTTGAACTTCAGTTCACTATGAACTCTTCAAGCCCAGTAGGCTTGAAACTTCATTTAGTCCCTCCGAATAAGGACCCCTCAAGCCCTGAATACTTGTTATTGTTGGTGTTGTTATTGTTGTTGGTGTTGAGCTGCTAAGATGTCTTTAAGCTTGAACATCTTTTGTACTTAGCAGCTTGGTGTGGTCCTCTTTGCATTCCGCATAGAGTTTGGAACACTTCTTCTTTGGTTCATCTCACCTTCATTTTGTTTCTACTTGTCTTCATCCGATATCAACTGTGCACCATCACCATTTAGGTTTGCTAAGTGTTTGAGCTTTTGGTAGACTTTGTCTGGAACTTAGCAATCCCTGAACCCTTCTTGAATGATTTGCAGACATGGTTCTGCATCTGTTCTATTTCAACTTTTGGTTCCTGGTGATTTGTAGAGTTACTCTCTGGATCTTCTTTTTGCTCTGCCACTTTTCTAAATTCTATCTTCTTGACCTTCTTGGCTCTCAACTTAGCTGCCATCTTTAGTGGCATTCTCATCCTTGTTGAGTGAAGCTTTAGTCTATTCAAGTCCTTCTCCAAATCTGCTTCACTTCCACCTTCGTAGTCTCACTATCACCGAGACTTTTCTTGTTCAGTTCTGATGGAACTCATAGAGTCAACAATATAGCATTCCAACAACTCAACGATCTTTCAACATCATAAAACTTGATCTTTAAAGCTCTGGCTGAAATATACTCCTTCACAATCTTCCCGTTGGAATATAGCCGTTGAAAGTTATATGAATTACTTCGTAGATGTCGAGTTATTTGGTGCAGACTGCTTGATGTGACATGACAGCTCCTTTATGACTTTTACTGACACAGCAGTCTGCTGCCTTATCTACCACCTTAGAGTTGTCACTTTTCCATGTCAGGCAGATAGTTATCTTTATTTTTACTTTCTGACTTCTCGATTAGAAAGTCTGAAATTGTCCTTTTGCATCGATGCTCTCAAACAACAATATTCAAATATCAATCTTCAGATTGTACTCTACGATTTTGATGCAGATGTTCTTGGACCTGATCATAGTGTGTCTTATTAAATGTTGCTTATTGATTGATTAAGATAACACTACGATCCTGAAGAGTGTTCGTTGGATCTTCAACATAGAACACCTCTTCCTTCACTGGTGTAGTGCTTCAACACTTCTATTTGCCTCGACTGATCTCAAGAACTAATAGCTTGACTCCTTGTTCTGGTCTCTTTTGAATGGCAAGACACATCATATTTGTGGCATGCCCAGCTCACTTTACCATTGTGATCTCCCATTCACTTATCATCAATGGGCTTACCCATGCTTAATCACTTTCGGCTTGTTCTTTAAAAGATGACTAGTATCTCTGTGTAAACTGCATCAGTTCCTTCTTTGTTTGGCAAACACTACGATCTGGCTCGACTACGATTTCTGCCTCTGATATGATCAGTAGACTCTACGACTCCGAGTGTGGTCTACGGTTCTTGACTTGGCTTTGGCAGATGATCGTTTGCCTCTTAGACAGGCTTTCTCTATGATTTATGACTTCCTCGGTAGACTACGGCTCTGAGGAGGTTCTTCTCAATACACTATGATCCTTCTTCGTCTCTCCTGGCAGTCTACGAACTCTGAGGTCTGCTATCTTGCAGACTACGATTCTGCCTTGATAGTTCTCGAGTTTTCCTTGACTCTCCTAGCAGACTACGAGTTTTGGTGCAGTTCTTGAAGATCAGACATGCCTATCTATTACATTATAAGATCGACCTAGCAAGCTTGATCTTTCTATATTTATAGTCCTTGTACATCGTTTCTTTTTAAGGACTTTATAAAGTTGTTTTGATTATGTAGGATCAACCTAACACATTTGATAAAGTCATTCTAAGTCCTTGTACATATGTTCCTATTATCTATTAAAGGACTTTACAACTTTTCTTAATGCAAGCATACTTGCATATTCATCCATTTATATCATAATCAAATCATATAAAAATAGGAATAACATTCTCATGTATATTCCTAACATATCCCAATTATGGGATATACCATTCTGTATTTTTGGCCCGTATCCCAATTCCAATAGTTTGGTCATATCCTAATTATGGGATATGCCATTCTGTATTTTTGGTCCGTATCCCAATTCCGATGTTGGGAAATATTTCCGTTGGAATATTACCGTTGACCCGTCCGTTGGAAATATCGTCCATTGAAATTTTGTCGTTGCTTTTATTACTTTAAAATTAAAAAAATATATAAGAATGTTGTTGCCATGACTTGAACCCAAGTCCTTAATATCAACGCCTCTCTCTTATCCAACTGAGCCAATATTAATTGTTAGTTACATGGATAACATATAATATATTTATTATATACTTTTAGATAATAAAAATATCCAACATAACCTGTCTACGCGGATTACCGCATGCATGGTGAATAACCCTTCATACTCATTCTTTATTTGTGGAAAAGATCTGTCTACGCGGATTACCGCATGACGGTTAAAAATCCATTTGTAGTTTTGTATATTATTTATTTTCATATTCTTAAATCTAAACTTACTATGGTAAGTATTGCTTCTATAATCCCTGAAATTAGTATAATATCTTTGAGTTTTGTGCTTCATCTAGTATCATTTCATTGGAATATTGGTCTTAACTTTCTTATTTCAATATTTTCATTCAGGTTACTATTCATGGGGTACTATTCACTCGGGTACTATTTATTCAGGATAATTTGCATGATAGGATACTATTCATTTGGTACTATTCATTCGAGTACTATTCACAGAGTACTATTCACGACAAAAGTGATTTCTTTTCTGTCCAAATTATTTGTGATACATGAATTTCATTCTTGAATTTTAATCCCCAAATAGTTATCATGTTGAAAATTTAGACATTCTTGAACTCTGGATAAATTGAATTATAAATCTCTAATATTTATCCTTGATCTCACTTGAGTGATTCCTTATATCATTGTCATCATCGTCATGCTTATATTGTGGTAAAAGTCATCTTTGGCCCATAGTGCATAGATGAACTATTGATTGGTATGATTATGACCAGGAATTTTGTATTGGTATAATCATGACATGTAATGTTACAAACAAATGATGTGGTGAATGTCCTCTTTGGCCCGTAGTGCATAGATGGACAATTGTTTGGCATGATCATGACCAATGGTGATACTAATGAATATCCTTGGCCCGTAGTGCATGGATAATTCGTTGATGTGAAATATTTATTGATTGTTGTTACATGGATAAAATATTGATGATCGACTTTTAAATCATAGAAGATAGTAAACATTATGCTCTACTTGACTCTTCTAATGGATTGTTATTTCTGCTGCAGGTATTGATCTAGAACTTGTTGTCTATTGTATTCTATCAAATTTTTCCCTGTTGAGGACTAATGATAATTTGTTCTACATTATCTTAATCATAATATTCTTTACTGGGCTAGTTGAGCTCATCCTTTTGCTTTTGGTTCCTTTGTTCTTCTTAGGAGGAGAGAATATAACTGGGACTAGTCGCGGAGTGGAGTAATGGTGCAAGTTGGTTATTATAGCAGTCCTCACTATTTTGTAAAATAGTGTAACAATAATTGTAATAAGGACTTTATTTGAGTAAGGATATTGTCTACAAGACAATATTTGTATTAAAACTCACAGCTTATGTTTTGTCGTATTTGACACGATAATTAATAGTTGTATAATTGAAGTTTGTATTTGAATTCTATACCATGTATTTGGCGAATCAGAATGGGTTATGTGGACCTATTCTGGGGGCGTCACATCTAGGGTTGTTCACCTCAGTTATAATATCAGATTCCTCTCCAAAGTAATTTGGCCTGGAATAAATTATCCATCTCCAATGATTCATAGTAGTACAATAATTTAGGGAAATAATTGTAACAAGAAATATCATGTTTGTACTTGCATTTATGTTGAACCTATTTAATTTGACGATGATTCAATTCTAATTTATATTTGTAAACATGTATCTTTTGTAAAGTTCTTATGTAAATAATCTTATGTAAAAGGACTTAGTATATGGATCAAACTTCTTAGGGGTATCTAAATCGTAGAGTCAAACCTTGTATTAAATAAGTTATCCCTAGCTAGAAGACATTAGTGGAGCTAAAGGCAAAGTTACTCTAAAATCGCAGAGTGAACTGAAGACAGTCAGAGATCGTAGAGTATAAGCTAATTAGAAGAGCCAGATTCGTAGAGTCACTCAAATTCGTACAACACAAATAGTAGAATAAGTCACTCTACAAATTCACTTTATGGTAGTCAAAATCACAGAGTGTAGACTTATGACAAGTCAGTGGCTGGGATAATAATTCACTTTATGGCAAGTCACTTTATGTATAATAATTCATCAAGCCAATTAAGATTAATGGGATTAGCGAAATAGTGAAACAAAAAAGAATTACGAATGTGGCAAGTAAAAATAATATATATGGCAAACTATATTGAAAAGGCTTATTGAATGCAGTAAACCATATTAGAAGGTTTTACTAAAACATGAGTTGAATAGCCTAATACATTAATTTAATAATTATTTATCAATGATGATAAATAAGTTATGACTTATGTGGAAAGTGTATGTGTCCAAATATATATATATATATATATATATATATATGTATATGTATATGTATTTATTTATTAAAGAGAATTAAAAGAAAGCTTGTAACTTTGATAATACATATTAGGTATGGTAATTAAATAACCTAAGGGGTTGTAGTATTGAAGAATATTAGTATATAAAATATATACTAACCTAAGAGATTAATTTTATTATCTCAATTTATTATTTATTTTAAACCTAATTAAAGCAAGTCTAATTGGGTTATAAAGGTAAATGGACATGGGTAAGTATTTAATTCCAAAAGAGTGAGGATAGAAACCCTAAATAAATAATTAGGGTAAGATAGGTTAAAAGTATTGGACTATGTTATTTTTATGGTCAAAACAATTAATTAGGAAGCCCAACGAAATTAAATTGATATCCCAATCTTTAGCCCAATTATTAAGGGACATTTTGGACATTTGATTAGTCAAATTTGGCATTAAACATAAAGAAAAAATGGGGCAAAAGGGGGGGGGGGGGTAATACCTGGCCCCTTATAGCCATTTTAGGCATGTGATGTGATAATTTAATAGCCTTATTTGTTAACTAATCACCTTATCTCTAAGTTACTTACACAAAGTACTCATGTGTCACTCTCTCATTGGTTCAAAATCTTAGTTAGGATTGCATGTAATCTAAAAGAATAAATATCTAGTGGATATAAGTAGTATTAGGATAAAAATATAGATATAGGTTGTATATCTATACTTTTATATTAATACCCTAATTTTCATTTCATTTCATCTCACTTTCAAAGCTAACAAAACAAAAAGAAGAGAGAAAGAGAGTGAATGAGGTCGAGGGTTGGGAAGGAGGAAAGAGAGAGGGATTTGATCTTCAAACATTCAAATTTCATCTCATCTTGGGAAGAAGAAGGGAGATAGCATAAATCAATGTATAAACCATAAATCTTAAGCTTTAATTTCACTTCTTTTGATGGTTTAACCAAAATAAAGGGTTGATTTTCTAAGACTCAAAAACTCTTAGATCTACATGTTTCACGTAAGGATCTAACCATTTTAGGTGTTAGAATGAAGATCCTCAGGAAGAAAAATGAACGTATGTTCCTTAAGGGTGAAAACCCCCAACTTTTCTTCACTTGAATCATGTATAACTTAATACGTACACCTCTTATTTGTGATCCGTCAAAGTGGGGTACTAGATATGTAATTTAACTATAAAACTAAGTGGTAGCACTCAAAGAAACTGATTTTTCAAGCCTTGGTGGCTGATGAAACCAAAACAGTCCATTGTGGAACAAAAGGTAGTGGACAGTTTCTGGCCAGCCCCTTTAAAGGGAAGTTTTGTCCATTTTGTGTACTCTGAAAATTTTAAAAAAAATTGGGAAGATACTCTGATGAGTTATCTGCATTTAGGAAAAAGAATGGATAGTTTTGGATGTGTAGAATGAGAGTTATGAGTTTTACAAGAAAAGACTTTTTTAAAAGTGAACATGAATAATTTTTTGTGTGTAACTCCAAAAATTGGGAAATTTTTACTGGAGGTAGAGGATTATGATAAGAGTATACCCTAAAATCTTCATAATATTTGGACAAAAACTAGGTTTATGAAAAATGTTACAAGATCTGACTATTTTAGGCCCTTTAAAAATAGCAAATCAAGTTGGAAAATTTTGGAAAAATTTGGGGATCCTCTATAGATCATATTCTGTTAGATTCCAGAAAAGAAATATTTTTGAAGATGATTTGGTATTTTTCATGTAAATGGTTGTGTTGTTAATAAATGTTAATAATGTTAGGTTTTGTGAAGACCAAAGTAGCAATCAAATTACAAAATTAGCGGAAGCAAAAATAAAATTAGATTTTAAAATTTTTCACAAACCAATTAACCGGATCATCATTTATGCATATTATTAATTAAAGCGAAGAATAAGAAGTTATTGAATCATACCCTTGTATATACGAGCTTCCACATGTACAAGTTCAACTCCTACTTCTCCGCGATCTCCTTGAATCTCTGGGTAGATTCCTTCCTTTGATCAATGTTAGCCACCCTAGTGTATGACCTCTAGAGGTGATCCACCAAGGAATAAGAATATTCAAGAAGAAGGTTGTATTGACACAAACCCTAGTTTTTCCTATCTCTATAGAAAAAGGGGGTGTACTCTCCAACTTTTGGAATCACATATATTTGATATCTGATATAAGACTCCACTTATTAAGATATCGTGTAACCTTATTTAATTAAATAAGGTATTATTTATTTAATTAAACTCCTTTAATTAAATAGGGTCCCTAATCTTATTAAGGATAATTAATTAAACTCATTTAATTAATTAGGCTCCCTAATCTTATTAGAAATAATTAATTAAACTCATTTAATTAATTTTGTGTCCTAATCCTACTAGGAATAAATGAGAGTACTTATATTAAATTAATTCCTAAACTCTTTTAGAAATTAAAAATAATAATAATTATAATAATATTAATAAGACTCATCTTATTAATTTATATTTAATATTTCAAAATATTAAATAATAAATATTAAACTATTCAATTTATTCTATCACCATAGATTAAATTAAATATACTTAACATATTATTATGATCATGCCATTAACTTCTTAAATAATTATTCTTCCTTTTATAGTGTGACCCTTTAGGTTCTACATATTAAACTAGTTGTGAATAAATCAATTAGAATAATTCTAATCTTATTTAAATAAATAATATTTATTCTACAATAGGGATAAGCCTACCTAGCGATCAACGACTTTCCAAATAATATAGATTTCAACATTAATCATAAAAGAACCTTTGAATAAATAGTTACCATACAATTCAATCCTTCCACCATACAATGTCCCAATTAAATATAATACATGGAATTACTATCAAGTCTTATTTTATTTAATTATATGTATTTCAATTCCTAAATGCACAACTCCTAATGAATGCAAATTAGAAACTACTTTCTAATTTCATTCCACATTGGCCAAGGATTCCTGGGTTATCATTTATCGAATCACATAGGACATTTCTCTTCTTTTACTAGAAGTGGTAGATTCTTTATTGATCATTCATTATCTCCATATATAACTTATTACACCCAAGCATACCCTTTGATATACCCTAAGGGTCTTAAGGAATAAGTCAAAATATAATTCATTATGTATAAGATACTATGATGATCTCAAGTCTAAGGATCATTTGCACTACTTTCACTACATGAATTCCTATTGACAGACAAGTAAAAACCCATTAAGTATTCCTTAGCGAGTCACATTCAGTGAACTTATTCTCCAATAAGCACCTATATACTTACTTTAGTGTCTCCACACAAATGATCATGAGATCAATCATCCTCATCCAATTAGCAACCATCATACGCATCAATCTATCTAGATTCACTAATCCCCTTTTTAGTAATCCATCGATTAAGAACATTTTAGTTTTAAGCTATCTAAGAATTTAGATCTCATTAGCATGATCTCATCATGATTCTAAAAGCATTGCTTAAAACTATGGGTTTATCACATATTATTAAAACAACACCATGTAGATAAATTAATGTCTTTAGTATATGAATACTTTTATTTATAAATGAATAAGATTGTTACAAATTATATGCTTTATCATCAACATGATTTGGTTGTGTGCATACTACTTTCAATCTCCCACTTGCACTAAAGTCAATCGTCATGGTATCTCATACCCTTATTCTCTAAGTGACCATCATCCTGCCATTGGATAAGCTTCAGTAAATGGATATGTAATGTTGTTCTTAAGAGTCCACTATCTCTATAGTGATTTTCCATTTTTCAATGATTCCTCTAATCAAATGAAAGTACCGCAACACATGTTCAGATCCAAGATGAGACTTAGGAACTATTCCTAGTTCTGTAACAAACTTTTCATCCAAACAATCAACTTGAAGCTTCATTTATAGCTATATACTTTGTTTTTATCACTAAACCAGTAACTCTTTGTTGTTTGGAACTTTTTCAAATCACTACATCACCGTTTAAGGTAACTCTTTACCCTAAAGTGGATTTGATGTCATCTTGGTCAGTCTAAAAAACTTGAGTCTTTTAAGCTCTCTAGTTTTAATTCAGACCCACCATGAATTTTAATAATATCCTTAGTACTGGTTAAGTACTTTAAGATGTTTTTTACTGTCTTACAATGATCTTCTCCAGAATATGACTGATCAACATCAGGTCTCATACATTTCATGGCATACATGATATTTACTCATGCGATCTCTCTTTTTAGGAGTATATGGGGACTATTAAGAGAGATTCTGTAGGAACCCAAATTTTTAAAAAATATTAAAATAAGAATTTAGTATATAAAATTGTTAAGACATGTGAAGGGTTCAAATAAAAATGTATAATGTGTTACGAGGGATGTGGTATTGTGTTACATAGGGTAAATGCGCTATGTAATAAGTGTGATTGTGTGTAATATATATATATATATATATATATCGTTATTATATATTTGTTATAAATTATACAGATGAATTAGTAAGAAGATGGATAAAATTATCTATTGATGTTAAATAATTTATGTGAAATTATTTTATTATGGTAAGTTGGTGACATTAAAATATCTTTGATAATCACCAATTTCTTGAGTATTTGTACGAGTGAGTATCAAGTCTAAGGTAGTGCAATCATACTCTTTAATGGTTAATGTATAGGAGCTGGGCTAAACGATTCCTTCAGAGAGCGGAGGTATATACGAATTAGTGACCTATCTAACTCACTGTGAAAACAGTGTAGACAAGACGAAAACTAATTTGTTGGTTGTTTTTGGGAAAACACTCAGTGTACTATATCGAATACTATTAAAGACTCGACGCATTCTATGTTTAGACTTGTATGCGTGTACGTTGTTGACGAGAGAATGAAATTGATATACCTTTAAAGTGGTTAGAGAATTATTGAGTAAATAGATACACGACGAGAAGTGAGGATTAAAGGTATGAATGTATGTGTTATATTCGAGTGTTGTGTTATTCGTGGTAAGAAACCGTAAAGGAGTTGTATAGTTGATTACACTAATGAGGGAAAATAGAGTTTTAGAACTCGAAGTGTGATCCTTAAATTGTTAAGGAAAACAGTAACCGATGATGTGAAACCAAAGAGAGGATTAATGTTAGACGAGTTAACACTTAAGAATGATGTGTAAAGTATGTAGGAGCGTAAAGTTTCATTTCTGCTGAGGCAAAACTTGTCTGCCTCTGATTTTGGTATGGCGCAGCTGTGCCATTTCCAAGGTTGTGACCAGCGCAGCTGCGCCGGTCTGTAGAAAACTCTGGGTCAGTTTATAAAATGTGATTTTGCAAGCCATGTATACTAATAACTCTTGTAAGGTCATGAATGGTGATCAAGTGTTCATGAAGAGATTAAGTTAGCAAAACATGACTTGATTAATTAACCCTAAATAAATATTGGTTAATTAAGTGATATTATAGAGTATTATATTCTATTAATTAGTGTTGTACATACTAATTATTGTAAGATAATAAATTATTATTATTAATTAATCGTTGTGATATAAAAATGTGATTATGGATTGGGAATACCCAATTGAATTAAACTTAGCCCAATTAAAATATTAATGTGGACATTATCATTAAATGATATTACTATCTGTAATAAGGGAAATGAATTGGGACATTAATGTTATATGAGTGACATAAATTAAACCATATGATAGGAGTATATGGAAATGAAATGAGGTACCTAGTAGCACCATGGTATCATATGAAGTTGTAATGTATAAATGATTAATTATCTGGGTATTCTAGAAACTGAGAAGGAGATTAAATGTTTAAATAAACATTAATATTAGACAATGTTGTAATGTGGTTATATGAGTAGTAGAGATAATTATGAAACTACCCGGGTAATAATATTTAACCACGTTATTTTATTACGTGTACATGGATTATATGTTGTGAGTATAAAACTTATCTTTAAAATCCTAATATGGTAACAATTGTAACTTAATATTACATTATGGGAAATAAAAGAACCAAACCAAGCCTTAAAATAACAAGTAGCTGAGTTAGTTGCTCTTTTCCCAAATTAAGTGTCACAAAGTACATGAACAATGTCCTAAACTCTCTTTATGTATTCTCCAAGTGGCTATGGAATAGGTGATAATGGCTAGCAAGGTGGCTGGTATTGAGTTGTTGAATAACTCCTTAATAACCTTTGTTTCCTCCCTTTACACCATGGACTCCAATCTTGTGTAATGTCATTGTCTAGTCTATGCTTCTTTTATAAATACAAGTTATAAATTTAATTTTTGGTGTCGATAGAAGTTGCTTGATAGTCTAATTATCTGAGTTTGAATGCTGAGCTACTATAGAACTAAACTCAGAGTGTAGGAAGTCCAATTCAAGCTCAAGAAGGTATAATTTCTAATTATGTTCTTGAAATGGGTCAAATTTGATTCTTGGAATTTCTTGAATTCATTTGTTAATTGATATGAATGAACATGTTAAAAGGTGTTTAGGAAGTTTACTTACATGTATGAGTACTTTAATAATGGTTTGGAACATGCTTGAATCGTTGGAAATCAAGTTAGTAGTTACTCTCGCAAAATGTATATACATACTACTGAACTCGACCAAGCAAATTGCTACTGTTGTACTAGGGGTGTAACGTGGTATTAGCTGCACCCCAAAAATCGATTGATGAGTTCTGTTATGCTACATGTTGTGAAATTGGTGTTATGACTTCATTACATACCTAAGAAGAGGTATATCATGAGATACAAAGCTTCTTTGTGAGTTATGAAGTGTCCAACATGATTTAATAGAAGATCTTTAACAAAGACTTTAAGTTTTGAAAACAAACCTTGTGGAAACTTATGTTTTATAAGTTCTAAACTTAGTGGTTGATATACATGACTGATTTCAGATGTAAATGAGCATAATATAGTGTTTATAGTGTCTTCGTTCATGATCAAACCTTTTAGCTTTGTGTTAGAAAATGTTTTAAAGGAAAAAGCTTGATATGGTTAAGGTAAATATGCATGAATGTTACATGTTATACATTCAGATTTTACGAACATGTTAACATTACTTGACTACATATGTTAGAGCTTTGAAGTTGTCTTGTATGTGTTAGACTGCGTAGTTCAAGTTTAAAGTGGCTTCAAAAGCAAACTTGAACATATTTTCAAAATCTATTTGTATCACATGGATATCTAGATTCTAAAAGATTAATATAACATGTTATGTCTATAATATTCCTAGATATGACTTATATGTGCTATATTGCATCATTTATGATAAAATGATTTCAAAGGCAACCTCGAGCATGTTTTCGAACTTAAGTTGTATTACATATGAGTATTTAGATTTTTAAGGGCTTGAGATGCTATGTTATGTTTCATTATGTCTTTAAACATAAGTCTTACTTGTTAAACATAATGCAAGTAAACTAAGCATTAGATTTAAAGCATGTTTTAAAGTGTTAAACGATGCTAGCTATGAGTAAAAGATATGAATATGTACGAGCATGTGTAGTAAAGATTATGTTACCTCTTTATGAGAACATAAGGCTAATTAGTACACCTAGTGATTTCATAACCCTATTTGGTTTTGATTCGTGGAAATCCTAAACTAAAGTCCCTAACATATAAGGTTGAACTTGAAGTGGTCATACAAATATGTAAAGACCTCTAGCGTGTATGCATGTTAAGCATAAGTGTATATGTGTGTTAAAGTTTGGATAAAAACAGGAAGTGCAAAGCTCAGTCTTTGGTCTAGCCAGGGGACAGCGCAACTTCACCATCCCTAAGCCTAGACAGGGCAAAGCTGCGCCATCCTGCAGTTTGGAATAAGTTCTGATTTTGATATGATGTTTGAAGCATGCTAGTAGGAGTACTTTAAATTGGAATATGTGATTTCTATGCTATGTAATGTGTAGGAAGCATGCTATATGATAAAGATGAATGTTAATTAAGACTTTAGAAATGCTAAAGTCCAAAGGAATGTTGTCAAGATAGAAAGCAATGATACATTGTTTGAATTTGTGATGTCTTACAATCTGATTTGTGCTATATAGGTGATGTTGTATAAACTAAGTTAGACGTTTGTGTGTACGGTTGAACTTAACTATATAAGTTTTAAATGTGTCGAACATATAGCGAGTCAAGTGTGTGATAGATGTATATGAATGTAGATGTCATGTACGGGTGACTAAGGTATACTATACATACCTAGCTATTCTAAGTGTATGATGAGAAAGTGAAGTGTAGGTTTTATGAACCTAGTTAAAGAACAATGTAACATTATTATTACATTGAGACTGTGTGAATGTATGTCTAATGGATGTGAATCCATGACTATATAACTATGTAGGAATACATGAAGTGCGGATAACTATAAACAGTTAATTTGTAGTTGATAAACTATGAATCAGGCAAGTCTTTCAGTTCCTATTTGTTATATGAATTTGATAGCTATTAGTTGAGCTATATTTTGCTATGCAAATGTTGATTTATATATATGAAATGCATATGAGATATGTATGAAATGTGAAAGTTGATCTTTGATGATATGCCTATGTTGTTAAATCTCTATGCCTGTTATGTGTAAAGTAACATGCGTAGTAAATATTAATCGATTATGAATGTATGAACTGAATATGCTATTATATGCTTTGTGTTGCATGAAAACTGTTAGAATTACTGGGTTGTCGAGCTCACCCTTGCAAATAACCACTTTTGCAGGTTAAGGATACACGGTAAAGGTTACGTGCTATTTGATTGATAAAGTTCAATGGTATCAAAGGAGATTGATTTATTATTTAACTAAATGCTCTTGAACCATGTTTAGGATCTAGTAGATGTATATGATAGTAGTTTACTATGTGTAATACATGCTAAGCTATAAAGTTGTACTAGGCGGTACATAGTGAAATTCGAATCGAGATGTAAATCTTTATACAGTAATTCGAATAGAAGGAATCATAACATAATTTGATTCAGGGATTTGTAATTGATTCAAGTTAAGATATCAATAAAAGATTTATTTTTCAAAGGAGATTGAAAAAGTTTAAATTACTCCGCATATTTTTATAACATCAAATGTGATGTAAAACAAGAATGGTAAATGACCAATATTTTAAACTTAAAATAGTTTGGGGTCATTATACATAGATCCTGGAAATGGAAGGAATTTATATTCTAAATTGTAATAAGTGAAGTTATATTTATTAAGTTATAAATAAAAGATATAATAGTTTGACGATAGTAGTATCGTGGCGGACCGAATCCGAGGTTCAAAGGGACCTAGATTTGGGGGCGGTACAGGTTGGTATCAAAGCTATAAGTTATAAACTTTAGGTAAGTGTACTTTAGGCTATAACCTGAGAAAGAGAAAGATAAAGATTAAAATATATATAAGTGAAATTCAAAGAAGAATCTTGAAGTGTCTAAGAGAATGAGAATTCAGGAGTTTCCTAACTCCGGTAATAAAAATGTTAAGATGGTGTCTATATGACAACGATATTAAGAATGAACTCGAGTGGAGTTTTGTTGATAATAGGGAAAGAACCCTAAGGTAAATTGGTGATCACGACGTGATCGGATTGAGCTATGAAGTGATAAATAGTGTGTATAGCTTGATGTTATAAGTAAATGTACTATGAAATGGTACGATATGAACTCATGAGGAGTTATATTTGATGAGATACAAAGAATTCGTATCAAGTAAAGTGTGAGATAGAGTTAGGTGGGATTTCAATTGAGAACCCATGTCAGCAGCTGAGTTGTATGATTCCTTGTGTGGACAGGGAATTGTGCGTGGTGTAAAAACCACTTAGTTCTAACACTGATAATCATTGAAATGTTTGTGTCGCGCTATATGTTATATACTTATTGAGAAGGTGATTCTTTTCTCATGTGTATAACAGATAGATAGGTTATAGTTAGAGAATATAAGGTTAAGTTGCGAGTTCTTTAAACTCATACTTATGGTACGTTCGTGACTTATAATTATATGAAATGTTTTGAACCCCTCAGTGAAAGGACATCTATGGTCTGACTAGGGTAAGTTCCTAAACTCATATAATTATGGGAAGTTTCGGAATTTCCAAAGTGTGATGAGTTTGATGAACTATATCGGCTATATATATGTTATGAAGTAAGAAATTTTGATATAGTAAGCATTGATGGTTTTAGAGATCGATAGAATGGGGCAAGGAGTAAAGTTGATGGAGAAACATGAATTTTCTAAATCTTCTAGCTCTGCTAGATTTTCAAAATTTATTGACTTCGTGCTAATGTTTGCATCTCAGTTTTCTCGAAAAACTTTGGATCATATGATTGAACCAATGATGTTTTAAAGATAATACTGTTATCCATATGTCTATGCTAATTGTTTCGGCTAAGATAAAAATGATTCGAAAATTTTCAAAATGTATTTCTTACCATTTACATCATTTGGTATGGTGTAGAAATGGTAAACGATGGAGTCATCAATGCAGTTGAACCTAGTGTTAGTTGTGATCTAAAGATCGTCAGCTAATTTTGGTACGATGTAATATGACAAAGTCACATAACGGCGGAATCCTCAACGTACTACTAATCTAGTACGGTATCATGATGTCATAAAAGGATTTTGGTTTTCTTTTAAATTATGAAGAAGGTCAATTAAGTTGGCCAAATTATTTCGATTGATGTCCGGATTGTTGATATAAGTCTAAGCTATTTAATTCGGCTAGACGGCTGTTGAAAAATATTTATGGAATTCAAGCATTCTTGAGTATTTATGCCAAACCAGATTGCTCTGATGTGGATTCAGATGTGAAAAAATTGAGGTGAACAACCCTATAAGGGGACATGTTTTTGGGGACAATGGTTCCGAGCGTAAGGCATGTAGTCATTACAAAACACTACGTTGTAGCCCAACATAGTGGTACAATAGGCTGGCCACCTAGTGTACATGTGGAGGGTGTTTTCAGTCTTTGTGATTGATAAATACTCTAGTTTGTAGTGTGAAAGATTATGTTGAAGTACTAGTTCATGGTCTTGTGTGACCCCTCAGCATAATTTGGAATCTGAGTTTTTTATACTACTTTCCGATTATTGAAAAATCATGGAAGACTCTTATTCTTCTATGTAATTAAAGTAGTAAGTAGAGTGTTCCTTAGAAAGGAGAATGTGGTAGAATGCAAGTGAGAAAGTTATAATGAAACTTTCGAAAAGAGAATGGATAAAATTATTCAAAAGAATATGCAATATTCAGAATAACACCTAGTAGAGGAGGTTTCGGTGATTCCGAGGACAGAATCCTTATAAGGGGGAGAGGATGTAAGAACCCAAATTTTCAAAAAATATTAAAATAAGAATTTAGTAGATAAAATTCTTAAGGCATGTGAAGGGTTCAAATAAAAATGTATAATGTGTTACGAGGTATGTGGTATTGTGTTACATAGGGTAAAATGCACTATGTAATAAGTGTGATTATATGTAATATATATATATATATATATATATATATATATATATATCGTTATTATATATTTGTTATAAATTGTAGAGATGAATTAGTAAGAAGATGGATAAAATTATCTATTGATGTTAAATAATTTATGTGAAATTATTTTATTATGGTAAGTTGCTGACATTAAAATATCTTTGATAATCACAAATTTCTTAAGTATTTATACGAGTGAGTATCAAGTCTAAGGTACTGCAATCATACTCTTTAATGGTTGATGTATAGGAGTTGGGCTAAATGAGTCCTTTAGAGAGCGGAGGTATATACAAATTGGTGACCGATCTAACTCACTGTGAAAACAGTGTAGACGAGACGGAAACTAATTTGTTGGTTGTTTGTGGGAAACCACTCAGTGTACTATATCAAATACTATTAAAGACTCGATGCGTTCTATGTTTAGACTTTTATGCGTGTACGTTGTTGACGAGAGAAGGAAATCGATATACCTTTAAAGTGGTTAGAGAATTATTGAGTAAATAGATACACGGCGAGAAGTGAGGATTAAAGGTATGAATGTATGTGTTATATTCGAGTGTTGTGTTATTGGTGGTAAGAAACCGTAAAGGAGTTGTATAGTTGATTACACTAATGAGGGAAAATAGAGTTTTAGAACTCGAAGTGTGATCCTTAAATTGTTAAGAAAAATAGTAACCGATGATGTGAAACCAAATAGAGGATTAATGTTAGACGAGTTAACGCTTAAGAAGGATGTGTAACGTATGTAGGAGCGTAATGTTTCATTTCTGCTAAGGCAGAACTTGTCTGTAAAGCCCCCAAATCCAGGTACTTGAAACCCGAACTCGGTGCTTCACAATACCATTTCTATGAGCGGAATAACACCAATAAAAATAACAATGATATAAATATTAAACATAACTTACATAGTTATTAGAGTATATTCCCCAGGTACGAGACCTTTAAACATTCATTACATGATAATAATAATAATATACCATACTTGTCTTAATAATAATAAACTATTACATACAATAGCATTGCACTCATTCAGCAACCTTTCCTTTCCCTTTATTCTTAGCCGAGCCTTCTGCTTGTTCACACTTATCTGAAAACATTTAAATTAAGCAAGGATGAGCATTTGAGTGCCTAGCAAGTAATAGCAATTATATATATAAACTGAAAGAATTTAAATGTTTTCTTTATACTACCCTTCTACAACAAATCAATAGTTGTGAAGTAATCTGAACCGATAATAATAACATAACAACCCTCTTTCAATTTTTTAAAACTACGTACTGACTATAAATAGGGTTTAAGTGATAGACTATGAACAATGTTTTCATTTTTGAAAAGGTTAAACAGAACTTCATATGTAAACCGTCATAACTTACGGACACGGAGGGTGATCAGCCCGTTGTACCCTGTATTGATCAATACTACATTGCAAGAACAATGTTATCGTTCACTCTGTCCACCTTGGGTGCATAAAAAGTTTTCCCGTGTTAGGGATGTTCATACTTGTCGGGGTTCCAAACCAAAGGTTTTATCTTGTTCAACAATAATCTATAATTCAATATATAAATATATATATATATATATATATATATATATATATACGAGTAATTAACAAAGGTATATCAACATATGATTAAATACAATGATTATCCAAGTGGGGACACTTGTATAGCCATTTATAGAAATTAACAAACAGAATATATAACTGAATTACCATATACTAACATGTTGATAATCAATGAGCATATATAATATAGGGTTAATAATTTGTACAGTAATAATATAATTCTAAAACATTCTTACTCATGTCCATTGCATAAAAAAAATGCAAAGGTAGGATACTTGCCTGTTCTGTTGTTTACAAAATGCAACTTAGTTTTATCTTATAAATCACGACCTATCATTAATCAGATCATTCGTTCGATTAGAACAATATACCATAACACATAGTACTGCATTTTGCAGTCAGCACATAACTTAATCACATTGTCACACATGTTCAACAACCATTGAATCACAAATAAACACTTATCAAATCAACCTATTTAAGTCCAGATCAATTTCTGAAACATGTCGGTGTACCAGTTTTATCGGGTAATTATCGAGTCTAAGACTCTATTCTGTATCTCAATATCCATAAGTATCAGTCATATTATTTTAAATGACTTAATAATAATTTTAAAACAATTATTATAATCTATCATAAATTTTCAAACACCGGAATCATTATCAAATGATTTAAATATTAAAAAATTCTATTATCATTAATATTTAATTAATATTAAACTATTAATTAAACCATTGCCAAAATATTAAAGTTATTTATAATAACATAGAATATTTTAAAACATTTATATTACCCTTAAATGATTTTTAAAACATTTAAAATTATTTTAAATAATTACCATTAATATTAAGATATTAATATATTATTTATCCAAATATTAAAAGTCATTAATTATAACTTAAAATATTTTTAATTCATTTATATCCTTTTAAATGATTTTTAAATCAATAAAATCATTTTTAAACTATTTAATTAATATACTTATTAAATAAATTTAATATCATTAATGTTAAATAAATATCATTAATATTCAATTATTAATGAAATTATCCTTTAAATATTAAAAGTTATATTTTATTACTTAAAATATCTTTAAACACTTTACTTTTGTTTAAAATGATTTTTATAATATTAAAATCATTTTTAAACTAAATTATTTAATATAACTATTAAATAACTTTAATATCATTAATAATAATTAATTAATGAAATTTACCTTTAAATATTGAAAGTTATATTTTATAACTTCAAATATTTTTACACACCTTATTATTATTTAAAAATGATTTTTAATATAATAAAATCATTTTTAATCTATTTATTTAATTCATTTATTAAATATCTAAATTATCATTAATATTAATTTATTAATGAAATTCATCACAAAATTTTAAAAATCATTAAAAATAACTTAAAATATTTTCTTATACCATAATATAATTTTAAATGATTTTTCAAATATTAAAATCATTTCTAAATAATTTATTTAATATAATAATTAAATAAATTAAATACCTTTAATATTTCAAAAATATTAAATATTTATGAAATTTTATAAAAATAATTAAAAACTATTTTTCAGACTTTAAAATAATTTTTAATAATTTATTATGTATTTTTAATAATTAAAAACTAATTTTCTATAATTATTTAATAGAAATATAATTTTTATAATTAATCTGTTGCTAAAGACCACTTATAGCGACAGAACCGTCGCTATAGGTGTTCTTCATGTTCTTGGCTAAACCCAGAACACCATGTTCAGTGATCGTGTGTGCTACTTTGACCAAATGTATTTGACAGATCATATAGCTTCTGGGTGTAATATGACTTCGATCTTGTAGTATTAATGTAATAGTACAAGTATCAGTAACAATCAACATCAAACAATATAACACAAATGAGATCTGATCGCCCAAAGTAGTTGTCAGAGGCTGTTTTTCATTTCTGGGTTGCCCAGAAATGAAGAACAGTTCAAGCATGCATGTTTGGGCTACCACAACTTGCAATCCGTATATTGTTTTTATGATCTATAAGCTGCAGTGTGTAGACAGTATGTAAATGAAGAGATCTAACACAACATATCAACAGATTAAGAAGATACAGCTCGGTCAAAGCATGTCAGAGGCAGTGTTCATAGGTTTTCTAGGTTACCCAGAAAACCGTTTTCAAGCTCGCCCGTACTACTTGACGACCTTACTAATCACTACATTACATTTATATGTTATTTAGATGATATGAAAGCTTTAAACTGAAGTTTATATACTATGCTACCATTCTATTACAACAACAGAACCAAAACATCAATATATTGACAGATCTAGTCGATCAAAGGCGTTGTCAGGCCGTTTCTGGGTAGTTTCTCGGTTACCCAGAAAAGCCCAGTCATGGCCGGTCAACGGCTTTTGACCTTAAATAACAAGAAATCTAGACCAGATATAAGCTTTATCCTTGTTCCAGATCACAAACCACATAACATGCTACACATTCGAAGCTTTAAACAACACAAATCAAGATCGGACAAAAATCTAAAGGCACTAACATTCGTTGTCAGACCACAAAACAGAATTTTTCCAGATTTTGTAGATCTTCAAATCTGAGCCTCTAGATGTTATGGATCTAACATCTAGCAACCCAGATTATCATTATACATTACTAACAACATATTTTAACACTTAACAGAACATTAAACATAAGATCAAAGGTCAGATTTAGTTCTAAGGTTTATACCTCTTATGAACAATTCTTTGATCAATGCTTTCTGATTTGATTATGGTGTTAGTGGGGCTTGGTTATGTGACTGAAACACTTAAGAAATTTGTGGGTTTTAGAGAGAGAAGCTTTAGGATGAATGTGGTGATCAAATGAGGCTTTAATGTAACATTTTCTCTCTCCCAATCTATATATATTATGCTAGATGTATTGCATGGTTGATATAGAGGCTTATTGCTGTCAATTTTAATCACATGGGGTAGTTGGGTTTGGTGAACCACTTCACCTAAGGTCAAAACCTATATGTTAGCCTATTTAATACACAAAAGGGCAAAATAGTCATTAACCTTACAATTTTAATGGCACATTGGTCAATTAGCAAACCCTTAGGGTTTAACCCTAAAGTTTAGCACATAGCATTTGTAATATCTAGCAATTAGGGTTTGTATAAAATAATATTTTACTTTCTAAAATTTGAAATTAGGGTTTCCTTAATTAGATTAGGGTTCTAATTATACATGAACATTAGGATATTATATACCAATTATAATTATTCTTGCTAATTTAGCAATTAGGGCTTATAATTTTGGTAATTAGGGTTACCAAATCACAATTAGGGTTTATAATTCAAACATTAGGGTTTCTAAAAATTAATATATCCAAAAGTTAATTAGGGTTGACCTAATTAACCATAAAATCATATAACACCGTTATATAATAGCCTTAAACTCACAATTGAGTTTCAAATTAGGGTTTCCCACCTTAAAACTAAGGTTTTCAAATACTGTACCATAATTGATCAATCATTGTCAGTTCACATACATACAGTACATATTTATAGCACTGAAAAATCAAAATATAATTAATATTATATTATTATTCTCATTCCTTGATCAAAATCCAAAATTAGGGTTTGGATTTCATATCTGATTTATCTGTCATTCTTAACATTATTAATTAAGTTAAAATAATTAACTTAATAATCTGTACTAAAATTCATATAATAAAATAATTATTATTATTATTCTAAAAATCATTTCATATATTATTTAGATAATATATAATTATATTTTCATGGAAAATAATTAATAAAAATATTTTTACTATAAAATTAATTATTAATAGAATATAATTTATAATGATCAATAATTATAAAGTAAAATCATTTGCAATTATTCATGTAATAAATATATTTTATATTCATCACATAAATACATACACATTATCTTAGCACATATTCCCCATATTTATTTAAATAAATAAATAAAAATTTATATGCAAAATTTCTGATTTAATTGTATAGAAAATATTGGGTTGTTACATTCACCCTCCCCTAAAAAGATTCCATCCCCGGAACACCGTTTTAAAACCCATACATATCAGAGTACATATCGTACACAATCATTGCAAATAGATCTCGATCATAAATTATCATACTGATCTTTAATTATTCACATAAAGCCTTTCTATCTAATTCAACGGAAATTTGATTTCTAAAAGAACTCAAATTCCTCCTTCAAAATTTCTTTATAAAATAATTTATTATTTATAGGAAAATCATGTATATATATATATATATAATATAAAGTTATACGAATAATACCTGGAGTTCCATTGCCAGCTGCCGCCGTATCCTGGACTGTCATGTTGTAAACCCTTCTTGTAGATTTCATCGGCTTGCTGAATGACGTAGGTCCTGTAATTGCTAAAGTCCCACTGCCCTTGCCCGTATTCACAATCCCTGCCTCCATTCTCATTTTTGGGCAATCCTTTACCCTATGCTCCGTCGACCCGCAGATAAAATAACCAGAATTCATTCTTGGATTGGGGCAGTTGGGAGAGATATGGCCCTCCTGCCCGCACTAATAACAAATAAACTTCCCCTTCAGACATTCCCCGGACTAGTTCTTTCCACAATTTCCACATTGCACAACTTGCTTCATAACTGCTTCCTGCTTCACCTTTACATTTCCAACATTGCTCACATTCCTCTTTTCACTCCTATTCCCACTATTAATTTCTACCTTCCCAGTTCCTACAACCTTGTCCTTGTTCTTCTTCTCCTTGTTGTAGAGGCTCATGGCCTCACTCCCCTCCTCAGTTATAATCGCTTTCTCTAAATGTGCTGCAAATGTAGAGATCTGCAACACTGCCACCTTGTTATAGAGCTAGGGTTTTAATCCCAGCTCAAACCTTCTAGCTTTCATAGCCTCCGTATCAACTTGATGCGAAGCAAACCTAGCCAACTCATTAAATTTTGCGACATATTCCGCAACTGACATATCCCCTTGCTTCAACTCTAAAAATTTACCCTCTATTCTAGCCTGCATACTGGACGAGAAATAGTTCTCAAAGAATAGTGTCTTAAACCTATCCCATGTAACTACACCTTCTCCTGCCCTTGCCTGATTCGCTTCCCACCAAAATTTTGCCTCACCCTTCATCATGTAGGTGGCAAAAGCGATTTTTTGCCCCTTAGCTACCCTAGCTATTATGAACGCCTTCTCAATCTCCTTAACCCAAGTTTGGGCTTCTACAGGGTCAGTTGTACCTTTGAATTCTGGCGGTCCTACAGCCTTAAAGTCTTTAAAATTCGCCAAGCAATTGTCCAGCTGGTTCCTTGCGGCGGGCATTCCTTGTTGCATAGCTTGTGCTACCATATTTGCAAACTGCTGCATCGGGTCTACTTGTTGTTGTCCCTCAACGTTGTTGACAGATTCTTCTGCCCTTTGGTTTTGAGTTTGACGTCTTGGCGGCATTATCTGGTTAAGTAAAACCATAAATTATACTTTATTAACTTACATTCTAAACCTTTTCACATAAGTTTAAGATATTAAACTTGTTTTATTACTCAAACTTAGATTCATATTCATTCATCAATTTCAAAATACTTTACATATCACAACACATAGTGCTTTAAACATCAACTATCCTTTTGTGACTACAAAAGTCGGGATTTACAACCTTGACCAACACAAAAGTTGAGAATATTTCAATACACAGACATACTTATCACACATATTACCTTAAACGTACCTACATAACAGAACCTATACTACCTATTTACTAAGCCTTTTTCTTGGACAACTCTTTGCCTGATGATCTTCCATTCCACAAACAAAATATGCACCTGGTTTATAGTCGGAACAATACAGAGTGGTATGCCCCTCATAGCCGCAAAGATAACATATTCTTTTCCCTTTTCTTCTTATCAGGTTTTCTTAAGTCATGATCTTCTATCTTTCTTTTTCCCTTATACTCGGAGCTGCACACGATATGTTGCTTGAGGCTCCCATCTGATCAATTTGGATTTTAAGCTTATCATGCTCTTCCATTGTTTCAATTAACGCCTGACGCAATTAACTATTAAGCAGCTTTTCTATTTCCCACAGTCTTTTTAGAGAAAAAACCTTGTTCCTCAGATTCTGCACTTCCATTGATGCTTGATCAGCTTCAACTTTAGTGTTTGAATCACTATCTGTCAGTTCTACCATTTCTGGACCTGGTACTATATTTTCCACGATAACCACCTCGTCTGAGTTGGTTTCATTGTGAGCCTCTATTTATGCTATTGGCTTCGATATTAGCTCGGGTGAATGGATCTGATCCTTCTTCAAGTTATAAGCATACAACAAGCCTTTTCCACCAGACATCTACACACATAAATTATCCTGATTAGCATATAGTATACACACACAACAAATAATAGTTTTATATGGGTTATCTTTTATTTTGTTTGACGATGAATTTGTTCAATTCATCTCTTTTTAAACTCTATATGAGTTGTTTATATTTTTAACGTTTCCCTCTATTCTAAGGTTATAGCCTAAGGTCTATCCCACCTAAGGTTTTTAACCCTAAAGCTCTGATACCATCCAGTAACTTTCACTGTGCTTCCAACCATAGCACTTTACAGGGGTACCTATCAGCTTGCCACCGACTTACTCGGCGTCCCCTACGGAGAGTCTAGCTTCGGTGCATTCCACACAAGGAAGTCACCAGCGAGAAGCTCGGGGCTCTTCGCAAATTCATGCTTATAGCTCTGATACCAACCTGTAAAGCCCCCAAATCCAAGTACTTGAAACCCGTATTCGGTGCTTCACGATACCATTTTTATGAGCAGAATAATACTAATAATAATAACAATAATATAAATATTAAACTTAACTTACATAGTTATCAGAGTCTATTCCCCAGGTACGAGACCATTAAACATTCATTACATGATAATAATAATAATAATAATATACCATACTTGTCTTAATAATATCAAACTATTACATAAAATAGCATTGCACTCATTCAGCAACCTTTCCTTTCCCTTTATTCTTAGCCGAGACTTCAGCTTGTTCACACTTTGCTGAAAACATTTAAATTAAGCAAGGATGAGCATTTAAGTGCCCAGCAAGTAATAGAAATTATATATATAAGCTGAAAGAATTTAAATGTTTTCTTTATACTACCCTTCTACAACAAATCAATAGTTGTGAAGTAATCTGAATCGATAATAATAACATAACAACTCTCTTTCAAATTTTTGAAACTACGTACTGACTATAAATAGGGTTTAAATGACATACTATGAACATTGTTTTCATTTTCAAAAAGGTTAAACAAAACTTCATCTGTAAACCGTCATAACTTACGGGCACGAAGGGTGATCAGCCCGTTGTACCCTGTATTGATCAATACTACATTGCAAGAACGATGTTATCGTTCACTCTGTCCACCTTGGGTGCATAAAAAGTTTTCCCGTGTAAGAGATGTTCATACTTGTCGGGGTTCCAAACCAAAGGTTTTATCTTGTTCAATAATAATCTATAATTCAACATATATATACGAGTAATTAACAAAGTTGTATCAACATGTGATTAAATACAATGATTATCCAAGTGGGGACACTTGTATAACCATTTATAGAAATTAACTAAAAGAATATATAACTGAATTACCATATACTAGCATGTTGATAATCATTGAGTGTATATAATATAGGGTTAATAATCTGTACAGTAATAATATAATTCTGAAACATTCTTACTCATGTCCATTGCATAAAGAAAATGCAAAGGTAGGATACTTGCCTGGTCTGCTGCTTACAAAATGCAACTTAGTTTTATCTTTTAAATCACGACCTATCATTAATCAGATCATTCATTCGATTAGAACAATATACCATAACACATAGTACTACATTTTGCAGTCAGCACATAACCTAATTACATTGTCACACATGTTCAACAACCATTGAATCAAAAATAAACACTTATCAAATCAACCTATCTAAGCCCTGATCAATTTCTAAAATATGTCGGTGTACCGACAACTTTATCGGATAATTATCGAGTCTAAGACTCTATTTTGTATCTCAATATCCGTAAGTGTCAGTCATATTATTTTAAATGACTTAATAATAATTTTAAAACAATTATTATAATCTATCATGAAATTTCAAACACCAGAATCATTATCAAATGATTTAAATATTAAACAATTCTATTATCATTAACATTTAATTAATAATAAACTATTAATGAAACCATTGCCAAAATATTAAAGTTATTTATAATAACTTAGAATATTTTAAAACATTTATATTACCCTTAAATGATTTTTAAAAATTTAAAATCACTTTTAAATAATTACCATTAATATTAAGATATTAATGTATTATTTATCCAAATATTAAAAGTCATTAATTATAACTTAAAATATTTTAATTCATTTATATCCTTTTAAATGATTTTTAAATCAATAAAATCATTTTAAAACTATTTATTTAATAAAATTATTAAATAAATTTAATATCATTAATGTTAAATAAATATCATTAATATTCAATTATTAATGAAATTATCCTTTAAATGTTAAAAGTTATATTTTATAACTTAAAATATCTTTAAACACTTTATTTATATTTAAAATGATTTTTATAATATTAAAATCATTTTTAAACTAAATTATTTAATATAATTATTAAATAACCTTAATATCATTAATAATAATTAATTAATGAAATTTACCTTTAAATATTGAAAGTTATATTTTATAACTTAAAATATTTTTTACATACCTTATTATTATTTAAAATAATTTTAATATAATAAAATAATTTTTAATATAATAAAATAATTTTAATCTATTTATTTAATTCATTTATTAAATATCTAAATTATCATTAATATTAATTTATTAATAAAATTCATCACAAAATATTAAAAGTCATTAAAATAACTTAAAATATTTTCTTATACCATAATATAATTTTAAATGATTTTTCAAATATTAAAATCATTTTTAAATAATTTATTTAATATAATAATTAAATAAATTAAATACCTTTAATATTTTAAAGTATTAAATATTTATGAAATATATTAAAAAAAATTAAAACTATTTTTTTCGTATCGTAAAATAATTTTTAATAATTTATTATGTATTTTTAATAATTAAAAACTAATTTTCTATAATTATTTAATAGAAATATAATTTTTATAATTAATCTGTCGCTAAAGACCACCTATAGCGACAGAACCGTCGCTATAGGTGTTCTTCATGTTCTTGGCTAAACCTAGAACACCATGTTCAGTGATCGTGTGTGCTACTTTGACTAAGTGTATCTAACAGATCATATGGCTTCTGGGTGTAATATGACTTCGATCTTGTAGTATTAATGTAATAGTACAAGTATCAGTAACAATCAACATCAAACATTATAACACAAATGAGATCTGATCGCCCAAAGTAGTTGTCAGAGGCTGTTCTTCATTTCTGGGTTGCCCAGAAATGAAGAACAGTTCAAGCATACATGTTTGGGCTTCCACAACTTGCAATCCGTATCTTGTTTTTATGATCTATAAGCTGCAGTGTGTAGACAGTATGTAAGTGAAGAGATTTAACACAAAACATCAACAAAAAATCAAAAGATTAAGAAGATACAGCTCGGTCAAAGCATGTCAGAGGCAGTGTTCATAGGTTTTCTAGGTTACCCAGAAAACCGTTTTCAAGCTTGACCATGCTACTTTCACCGGCCACTACATTACATTTATACGTTATTTAGATGATATGAAAGATTTAAACTGAAGTTTATATACCATGCTACCATTCTATTACAACAACAGAACCAAAACATCAATATACTGACAGATCTAGTCGATCAAAGGCGTTGTCGGTAGTTTACGCGCCGATTACCGTAAACGCCCGATCGTGTCGATCAATAGCTTTTTACCTTAAATAACAAGAAATCTAGACCAGATATAAGCTTTATCCTTGTTCTAGATCACAGACCACATAAAAGGCTACACATTCGAAGCTTTAAACAACACAAATCAGATTGGACAAAAATCTAAAGGCACTGACATTCGTTGTCAGACCACAAAACACAATTTTTCTAGATTTTGTACATCTTCAAATCTGAGCCTCTAGATGTTATGGATCTAACATCTAGCAACCCAGATCATCATTATACACAACTAACAACATATTTTAACACTTAAAGACAACATTAAACATAGGATCAAAGGTCAAATTTTGTTCTAAGGTTTATACCTCTTATGAACAATTCTTGGATCAAGGCTTTCTAATTTGATTATGGTGTTAGTGGGGCTTGGTTATGTGACTGAAACACTTAACAAATTTGTGGCTTTTAGAGAGAGAAGCTTTAGGATGAATGTGGTGATCAAATGAGGCTTTAATGTAACATTTTCTTTCTCCCAATCTATATATATTATGCTAGATGCATTGTATGGTTGATATAGAGGCTTATTGCTGTCAATTTTAATCACATGGGGTAGTTGGGTTTGGTGAACCACTTCACCTAAGGTCAAAACCTATATGTTAGCCTCTTTAATACACAAAAGGACAAAATAATCATTAACCTTATAATTTTAACGGCACATTGGTCGATTAGCAAACCCTTAGGGTTTGACCCTTAGGGTTTAACCCTAAGATTTAGCACATAGCATTTGTAATATCTAGCAATTAGGGTTTGTATAAAATAAAATTTTAGTTTCTAAAATTTGTAATTAGGGTTTCCTTAATTAGATTGGGGTTCTAATTATACATGAACATTAGGATATTATATACTAATTATAATTATTCTTGCTAATTTAGCAATTAGGGCTTATAATTTTGGTAATTAGGGTTTATAATTCAAACATTAAGGTGTTTAAAAATTAATATATCCAAAAGTTAATTAGGGTTAACCTAATTAACCATAAAATCATATAACACGGTTATGTAATAGCCTTAAACTCACAATTGAGTTTCAAATTAGGGTTTCCCTTCTTAAAATTAGGGTTTTCAAATACTGCACCATAATTGATCAATCATTTCCAGTTCACATACATACAGTACATATTTATAGCACTGAAAAATCAAAATATAATTAATATTATATTATTATTCTCATTCTCGATCAAAATCCAAAATTAGGGTTTGATTCCATATCTCGATTTATCTCGTTATTCTTAACATTATTAATTAAGTTAAAATAATTAACTTAATAATCAATACTAAGATTCATATAATAAAATAATTATTATAATTATTCTAAAATTATTTCATATATTATTTATATTTTCATGGAAAATCATTAATAAAAATATTTCTACTATAAAATTAATTATTAGTAGAATATAATTTATAATGATCAATAATTCTAAAATAAAATCATTTGCAATTATTCATGTAATAAATATATTTTATATTCATCACATAAATACATACACATTATCTTGGCACATATTCTCCATATTTATTTTAATAAATAAATAAAAAATTATATGCAAAATTTCTGATTTAATTGTATAGAAAATATTAGGTTGTTACATTGTCTGCCTCTGATTTTGGTATGGCGCAATTTTGCACCATTTCAAGCTTGTGACCCGGTTGCAATTTCTATTGCCACTATTCTGAAAAACTCGGGTCAGGTTTATAAATTGTGATTTTGCAAGCCATGTATACTAATAACTCTTGTAAGGTCATGAATGGTGAGCAAGTGTTTATGAAGAGATTAAGTTAGCAAAACATGACTTGATTAATTAACCCTAAATAAATATCGATTAATTAAGTGATATTATAGAGTATTATATTCTATTAATTAGTATTGTATATACTAATTATTGTAAGATAATAAATTATTAAAACTAATTAATCGTTGTGATATTAAAATGTGATTATGGGTTGGGAATACCCAATTGAATTAAACATAGCCCAATTAAAATACTAATGTGGACATTATCATTAAATGGTATTACTATGTGTAATATGGGAAATAAATTGGGACATTAATGTTATATGAGTGACATAAATGAAACCATATGATAAGAGTATATGGAAATGAAATGAAGTACCTAGTAGCACCATGGTATCATATGAAGTTGTAATCTATAAATGATTAATTATCTGGGTATTCTAGAAACTGGGAAGGAGATTAAATGTTTAAATAAACATTAATATTCGAAAATGTTGTATTGTGGTTATATGAGTAGTAGAGATAATTATGGAACTACTCGGACAATAATATTTAACCGCATTATTTTATTACATGTACATGGATTATATGATGTGAGTATAAAACTTATCTTTAAAATCCCAATATGGTAACAATTGTGCCTTAATATTACATTACGGGAAATAAAAGAACCAAACCAAGCCTTAGAATAACAAGTAGCTGATTTAGTTGCTCTTGTACCAAATTGAGTGTCACAAAGTACATGAACAGTGTCCTAAACTCTCTTTACGTATCCTCCAAGTGGCTATGGAATAGGTGATCATGACTAGCAAGGTGGCTGGTATTGAGTTGTTGAACAACTCCTTAATAACCTTTGTTTCCTCCCTTTACACCATGGACTCCAATCTTGTGTAATGCCATTGTCTAGTCCATGCTTCTTTTGTAAATACAAGCTACAAATTTAGTTTTTGGTGTTGATAGAAGTTGCTAGATAGTCTAATTGTCTGAGTTTGAGTGCTGAGCTATTATAGAAGTATACTCAGAGTGTAGGAAGTCTAATTCAAGCTTAAGAAGGTATAATTTGTAATTATGTTCTTGAAATGGGTCTAGTTTGATTCTTGGAATTTCTTGAATTCATTTGTTAATTGATATGAATGAACATGTTATAAGGTGTTTAGGAAGTTTACTTACATGTATGAGTACTTTAATAATGGTCTGGAACATGCTTGAATCGTTGGAAATCAAGTTAGTAGTTACTTTGCAAAACAGAGTATACATACGGCTTCTGAACTCGACTTGGCGTAGCTGAGCCCTGGTTGTACTAGGGTGCAGTGCAGCTGCGCCGTACCCTAGAATCAGTTGATGAGTTCTATTATGCTACATGTTGTGAAATTGGTGTTATGACTTGATTACATACCTAAAAAGAGGTATAACATGAGATACAAAGCTTCTTTGTGAGTTATGAAGTGTCCAACATGATTTAATAAAAGATCTTTAACAAAAACTTTAAGTTTTAAAAATAAACCTTGTGGAAACTTATGTTTTATAAGTTCTAAACTTAGTGGTTGTAACAACCCGATATTTTCTATACAAATAAATTAGAAATTTTGTGTATAATTTTTTTTTTATTAAATATGGGGAATATGTGCCAAGATAATGTGTGTATGAGGTTATGTGATATATTTATTACATGAATGATTTTAAATAATTTTATTTTAGAATTATTGATTATTATAAATTATATTCTTGTAATAATTAATTTTATAGCATAAATGTTTTTATTAATTATTTTTCATGAAAATATAATCATATATTATTTATATAATATATGAAATAATTTTTAAATTATTATAATAATTACTTTACTATATGAACTTTAGTACATTATTAATTAATTATTTTAAATTAATAATGTTAAGTAGAGACGATAAATCGAATATGGAATCAAAACCCTAATTTTGGATTTTGATCAAGGAATGAGAATGATAATATAATACTATTTATATTTTGATTTTTCAGTGCTATAATTATATACTGTATGTATGTGGACTGACAATGATTGGTCAGTTATGGTGTTTTATGTCAAACCCTAATTTGAAACTCAATTGTGAGTTTAAGAGTATTATATAACCGTGTTGTACAATTTTTGCGATTAACTAGGTCAACCCTAATTTGCATTTTGATATATTAATTTTTGGAAATCTTAATAATTAAGTATAAACCCTAATTATGATTTGGTAACCCTAATTACCAAAAATTATAAACCCTAATTGCTAAATTAGCAAGGATAATCATAATTATTATATAATAAACCCTAATGTTCATGTATGATTAGAACCCTAATCAAATTGAGAAAACCCTAATTATAAATTTGCAAACTAATTATATTTTATTTTAAACCCTAAATAAACAATTTGGGAAACATATATTAAAATGGTTAGACTATGATTATTACATGGCCCAAAACAATTATGGGAGAAGCCCAAAAAGAAATCAAATTCAAGCCCAAACTTAGTCCACATAATTAAGGGTATTTTAGACCTTTGATTTATCTAATTTATGCATTAAAATAATAGCTAAATAAATAATTAGAGAGTATATGAATAGTTGGCCGCAATAGGCCTTTTAAGGCAACAAATTATGCTAATCAAGCTTCCTTATATAACAAATCTTACATCAAGTACATAGGTGTCAAGCTCCCATTGGTTGAAAATCTATTAAGCACCCTTAACCACATGATTAGGCTAATTGAAGAGATAAGGTGTAGTCATATATCCATGGGATAACAAAAGTATGGGGGTTAATAGTTAAATCCTACATTTGCTAGACTTCTATAAATAGATTAAAGAGAGAGAATAAGCCATTTGCTAGCTCATTTTTTTCAACTCTCAACCTAGACTCTCTCTCTCTCTTAAACCAACTAAATTTGGTAGCATATCAGTCATATATCCAAGCCCCACTAACACATGTCATTAATCAGTAGCCAAAAAATCAGATCTTGTTCATTTAAAGGTATAAAACCCTAGCTCTAATCTGATCTTGACATCTATGTTAAATGTTAGTTTTTATTGTTCAAACATGTTGTATATAGTGTATTATGATGATCTGGGTTGGTATTATACAGATCCATAACATCTAAGTCTTCAAATTGATGATTTTCAAAAATCTGGAAAAGTTCAATCTGTGGTCTGACAATGAATGTCAGTGCCCACAGATACTTGTTCGTTTATGTTTTTTGTTGGTTTTAAGTTTGGATCTGTAGCCTGGCATGTTGTCTTTAATCTGCAAAAAGAATCTGGGTCATTTGATGTCTAGAATAGAAGTTATTAACGATTGAAACACCGCCGACATTATTGACCTGAAGGAATCAAGCAAATGAGAACGAGCCAGATCGCTTCTTGACAGAAGTTTAAAGGCACAGATCATGCAAGTTGTTGATTATTTGTGTGTGTTTTTATAACCAAGTTGTAGCTGAGTATAAGTACTACTATATTATGCCTTAACATTGTTAGGTTTGTAATATTCATGAACGCAATCAAATTGCAAAATAATGCGGAAGCGTGTAAAAATCAGAGTTTAAAAATTTACAAACCATATACCCGGATCACCCTTTATGCATAATTATTAATTAAACGAAAAGATAAAGAATAAATCATACCCTTGAAGATCGAGCTTCCTCAGGTACAAGTTCACCTCCAAATCCTTTCGCGTTCAATCTTGAATCCACCGGGTTTGGTTCCTTCCTTTGATCAACGTTAGCCACCCATGTGTTTGGCCTCTAGAGGTGATCCACCAAGGAAAAATAAAGAATTCAAGAAGATGGGTGGTTGGCTAAACCCTAGTTTTCTATCTCTATAGAAAGGGTGTACTCTCCCAACAATTGGAATTATGTCGTATGTTGAAAAGGTCAACCACCCCCACCAATAATAAGACTCCTCTTATTTATAGATGTGGGCAACCCATCTTAACAATTAAGGAATTAGGTTTTATTTAATTAATTAAATTCTTTTAATTAATTAAGCTCCCTAATCTTATTAGGGATAATTAATTAAACTCTTTTAATTAATTTAACTTCCTAATCCAATTAGGAATAAATGAGAGTACTTATATTAAATTAATTTCTAAACTCTTTTAGAAATTAAAATAATAATAATTGTAATAATATTAATAAGACTCCTCTTATTAATTTATATTTAATATTTCTAAAATATTAAATAATAAATATTAAGCTATTTAATTTATTCTATCACCATAGATTAAATTAAATATACTTAACATATTATTACGATTATGCCATTAACTTCTTAAATAATTATTCTTCCTTTTATGGTGTGACCCTTTAGGTTCTCCATATTAAACCCTACAGAATAAATCAATTAGAACAATTCTAATCTTATTTAAATAAATAAATTAAATAATTAATTTATTTAAATAAATAATATTTATTCTACAATAGGGATAAGCCTCCCTAGCGATCAACGACTTTCCGGATAATATAGATTTCAACATTAATCATAAAAGAACCTTTGAGTAAATAGTTACCGTACAATTCAATCCTTCCACCATACTGATGTCCCAATTAAATATAAGACATGGAATTCTTGTCAAGTCTTATTTTATTTAATTATATGTATTTCGATTCTTAAATGCACAACTCCAAATAATGCAAATTAGAAACTCCTTTCTAATTTCATTACGCCTTAACCCAAGGACTCTTTGGGTTGTCATTTATCGAATCACATAGGACATTTCTTCTTTTATTAGAAGTGGTAGATTCTTTATTGATCATACATTATCTCCATGTACAACTTATTATACCCAAGCATACCCTTTGATATACCCTAAGGGTCTTAAGGAATAAGTCAAAGTATAACTCATCATACACAAGATACTATGATGATCTCAAGTCCAAGGATCACTTGCACTACTATCACTACAGAATTCCTATTGACAGCAAATAAAACTCCATTAGGTATTCCTTAGCGAGCCACGCTCGAAGTGAACTTATTCTCTAATAAGCACCTACATACTTGCTTTAGTGTCTCCACACAAATGATCATGAGATCAATCATCCTCATCCAATGAGCAAGCAACGTATGTACCAATCTATCCGGATTCACTAATCCCCAATTTAGTAATCCAATGATTGGGAACTATTTTAGTTTTAAGCTTTCTAAAATTTAGATCTCATTAGAATGATCATCATCATTATTCTAAAAGCATTGCTTAAAACTATGGGTTTATCACATATTATAAAACAAAGATCATGCGGATAATTAAAAGCCTTTAATAAATTAA
Source organism: Panax quinquefolius (assembly GCA_020205615.1). Lineage (NCBI taxonomy): Eukaryota > Viridiplantae > Streptophyta > Magnoliopsida > Apiales > Araliaceae > Panax > Panax quinquefolius. The sequence goes on along the minus strand of JAINUW010000804.1, from coordinate 80,187 downwards.
TACTTTTTATTAATAAATGAATAAGATTGTTACAAAGTATATGTTTTATCATCAAACATGATTGGCTTGTGTGCATACTACTTTCAATCTCCCACTTGCACTAAAGCCAATCGTCATGGTATCTCATACTCTTCTTCTCTAAGTGACGATTATCCTGGCATTTGGATAAGCTTTAATTAATGGATATGTAATGTTGTTCATGAGAGTCCACTATCTCTATAGTGATTTTCCATCTTTCAATGATTCTAATAATCAAATGAAAGTGCCACAACACATGTTTAGATCCAAGATGAGACTTAGGAACTATTCCTAGTTCTGTAATGAACTTATCATCCAAACAATCAACTTGCAGCTTCATTTATAGCTATATACTTTGTCTTTATCACTAAACCAAAGAACTCTTTTTTTTGTTTGGAACCTTTCCAATTCACTACACCACCGCTCAAGGTAACACTTTACCTTAAAGTGGATTTTCGTCGTCTTGGTGCGTACGAAAAACTTGAGTTTGTTAAGCCCTCTAGTTTTAATTAAGACCCAAAGATAAATTTTAATCACATCTTTAGTTTCGATTAAGCACTTTAAGATTGTTTTTCATTGACTCATAGTGAACTTCTCCAGAATATGACCGATCAACATCGGTCTCGTATATTTCATTGCATACATGATAGTTACTCATGTGATCTCTCTTTTTAGATGTGTGGGGACTATTAGGAGAGATACACTCCATAGTTCATCGACATACGAGACATCTCTTGATTTTGCCATGCTAAACGACTTTAGCATCAAATGAATATACGTTCCTTGGGTTAAGTCGAGCATCTTTTTAAATCTATCTATATAGATTTGTATTCCCAATTAAGATACTCTTCCCAAATCATTCATGGAAGAATGTTTAAACAACTTTATATTTACTTGATTGTAGCATTGGTATGTTATTCCTCATCCGTAGTAGTATATCAACATATAATACTAGAAATTTCACGGCGCTCCCATTGACCCTTTTGTACACTTTGAAGTCTTACCTCATCGAATGTAACTCGGATCATCATCTTCTATGATGTGTACCTCATCATCATCATCCATGATGAATCCATACCTCCTGTATCTTTGGTACTATTCCGGATTTACGATTCGGTTGTGGTACAATAGGTTTATCTACAGGTTCCTCTTATTTGACTTATAGTGTTTTGTGGTTCTTGAACTATTCAAGATCTATTATCCTCCCACTAGCCCCTTCAATGATAAACACCTTTATCTTAGAAGGCAACGTGTTTCATAACAAACACCTTTTGCTAAGTAGATTATATAGAACATATACCCTAAACTTACTTTAGGATGTCCCACAAATCGACACTTGTCAAATCTTGTCCCAAGCTTATCCTTTGAAACCTTTTCACATAAGTTGGACAACCCTTATCTTAACATACTTAAGATTAGAATCCTCCCCGTCCATAACTTTTATGGAGTCTTGGGGCGGATTTTGAGGTTACCATTTTCGTAGATATCTTGACCATTTCTAGGACATTATCCCGTAAGAATCTTTGGAATGTCGGTAAAATCATTATGGACCGCACCATGTCCAACAAGGTACGATTTTTCATTCGGATACATCAATCAATTATTGTGTATCGGGATGTGTCCATTATGAGAAAACCATTTGAGATGATCTAGAAACTTATTGCACACAGTATTTATTCCTTGATCTAATCAAAGAATCTTAATACTTTGCCAATTTGTTTCACTTCTGAATTCTTTGAACCTTTCAAATAATTCACACTTGTATTTCAACAAATACATACATTCAACTCTTTGAATGATCATCTTCCTTTCTTATATTAGTTTGTTCAATTTGCAAAATTATTTTCACGTAAGTCAAGTATATAAAATCCATTAAGTGATATTCGGCCCCTATACAAAATATTATTATTATAAATAGAACAACAATTGTTCTTAATTATAATACCAAAGATTTCATTGTCCAACAATAAAATGGAAATAATATTTCTAACAAGAATTGGAATACAATAACAACTTATTGACTTAATAGATTTGCCCGTAGGCATTGCTAAACTATAAGTTTCTATGGCTAATATGGCAACCTTTGCTACATTTCCCGCACATAGGATTACTTATATTTTTTTAGCTTTCTACTTCTGCTTGGTCCCTTCATAAATCTATATTTATGATAACCAAAGTTGGTATCCAATACCCAAGTAGAACCTTGACTTAAAGAAAAATTTATTTTAAATCATGAACAAATTTGTATTGTAACCGAAACTTCACTAAGCTTCTTTGGTTAGCCTCTGCAAGATGCTTCTTGCAGTTTCTTTCCAGTGTCTAGGCTTATTGCAGTGGAAGCAAACTCCTTTGCTATCCATATCAGTTTTGTTCTTATTATCCTTTGTTTATGCCTTTCTATTTACCTTCTTTGAATCTTCTTCTTTTGAGAAGATACTTTGGCCCCTACCAGTAAGACATGGTCTTTCTTGGTTGGAAAGTGACTCTCAACATTTTTCAACATGTTAAGCAAATCAGCAAAGCTGATATCTAGCTTGTTCATATGAAAAATTCACAACAATTGTGAAAGGAGTCCGGGAGTGAGTGCAAGATCAAATCTTGGCTCAACTCTCCATCCATGACAAAACCAGTTGTCCTAATTGATCAATCAAATTGATTATGTTAAGAACTTTTTATGCATACTATAGTGCCATTTTGCCATTCTAGATCGGAAGAGCTCCTTAGATATCTGATATCTATCAGTCCTACTTTCCTCGCCATCAACTACTTGATGTGCAGGAATATAGTAAGAGCATCCATAGTTTCATGATGACGCTAAAGCTCGTTACTCATGGATGCGAGCATGATGTATTGAGCCAACTGTGCATCATTTTGCCACTTTCTAAAAGTAGCAATGTCTTCCTCAGAGGCATTGTCTACAACCATTGCAGGGATAGGCGTATTAAGGACATAAGATAGCTTTTCAGCTATGAGAACTATTCTCAAATTCCTTAACCAATCCGTTTAGTTCGGTCTGGTTAATTTAGCATCTAATATGCTTCGTAGTGTTAGTAATTTTAGACATTGTAAAATTCTGTAAATGAATTTGTAATTAACAACATTTTAACATACATTCTTTTATTAATTACCAAAATAAATTAGGACTTGTTTTAAATTGGTATCTCCCACTATTTTCTTCAAACTATATTACCCTCACTTATATAGTTCGGCAAAATCTAATTAAAGATTTGCTAGTGAGAATAAGGATCCCATTTCAAATGTATATAGCCTTGTGGTGACACAACAAACTATATATAAATAAATAGGTAGACAACTTTTGTCAATTACATCAACTATGAAACTCCTTGTATTTTGCCTCTTAGATTATTTTGATCAGTGGTAGCACATCCGAATCAAAATTATCCAAGTTAAGTCCAACCTAGCACTCCATATATTCAAAAAGAAAATATCATCCTTGTGGTGACACAACAAAACAATATTGTTCAATTTTCTTTATAAGCATCAAATGTGATAAATTAACATCTTAAATACTTAATACTTGCCTTGTGGTGACACAACAAACTCATATTAAATATTTAATACTCTATTAATTTTATCATGCTAGAAGGCGACGTTCGATATTCCAAATATCTTTGAACGCTTAGGACTTAATATAAAAAATTGAGGGGTTTGTTATTAATTTGACTCATCTTGTTTAGCGCGCATGCACATATATATATAAAATAAGCGTCATATTAATGAACATGCGAAGCATGTTTGCATAATATATAATATATATAGTATAAGCATGCACATATAGAATACTATATTCTACTCGGATTGATTATGGACTTTTATTCTAGTTTGGTTCACTAGAGCCACCAAGTGAACCAAAAGATCAAACCCTAGGGGTGCAAGAAATAATATTTAAATATAACTATTACATTTAAACTCGGGCTCCATTACAAACGGGTCTTCAAGCGCTTCTTGTCCCTTGATCTCCAATTTTTTTAAATTAATTCTAACTATTCCTATTACAAAACTATTTTAAAATAAATAGAAGCCTTGATCGTGATCGAGGGAAGTACATAGGAGGAGATAGAATTTACATTCGAAAAATTAGAGAAGACGAGTCTACTGAGACCCATTTATTAAAACCCATACATTCATGCATCCAACTAAAATAAAATCCAATCATATTAATCAATAGTCCATAATCAATCCCATTTATTATCATACACATCACCATATGCATCAATAAATAACATTCATCTCATGAATAATAAACATTTAATATATATATTGATATCATTTAATGGGTAAATTTAATTAGTATAAAATCTAATTTTGAATCAAAATAAACTCCTTTATTTTAATCCAAATTTAAATCAAAATAAAACTATTTTATTTTAATTTATCTAATTTTGAATAAAATAAACTATTTTATTTTAATCAAAATCTTTAATCAAAATAAACTCTTTTATTTTAATTAATTATGGAATCCAATTCCATATATATAAAAAAAAATTTATTAAAGGAAACACTTTTATATTTTTTCCTATTCACAAATAAACTCCTTTATTTTGAATAATATGAAATCTTATTTCATATTTAAATAAACTCCTTTATTTAAGGAAATTAGGATTCTCTTTCCTATTCACAAATAAACTCTTTTATTTTGAATAATATGAAATCCTATTTCATATCTAAATAAACTCCTTTATTTAAGGAAACATGGATTCACTTTCCTATTCACAAATAAACTCTTTTATTTTGAATAATATGAAATCCTATTTCATATTTAAATAAACTCCTTTATTTAAGGAAACATGGAATCCAATTTCAACTCTAATTAGTTATCATGGAATCCAATTCCAACTCTAATTAGTTAGAATGAAATTTAATTTTAAAATTAAAATAAACTTTATATTTTAATATAAAAATAAACTTTTTATTTTAATAATAAAATTATTAAGAATATTATATATATATATATAATAATAAAACAAAACCATTATTTTATTATATATATAATAAAACCGTATATATATATATATATATATATATATGTGTGTGTGTTTATATATATATCCGAACCTGCTCAGCTGCTCGCCAACTTTTAACAGGAAACATGATGCTGACTCATGGAACTCAAACCGCGTATATATCTCGCCAAATTTTGATATAATGCATTGCTTCCCAAAAATGGTTATAATATGATTTTTTTATAAAAGCAGTTTAGACGTTTTTTTTTTTTTATTTTATTTGGGCTGCTGATTTTTTTTTTTTTTATAAAATGACTCATGCATCCTTTAATATTAAAATAAAAAAAAATAAGCGTTTTAATTTTTTTTTTTTTTATTATTATTATAAATTTTATACTATAAAATTATGCCCAATTAAATTGTTCTAAACACATATCAATATCATATCAAATCAAACAATTAATAATTTACATAAAGGTTTGGCTCTGATACCACTGTTAGGTTTGTAATATTCATGAACGCATCAAATTGCAAAATAATGCTAAGCGTGTAAAAATCGAGTTTAAAATTTACAAACCATATACCCTTGATCACCCTTTATGCATAATTATTAATTAAACGAAAAGATAAAGAATAAATCATACCCTTGAAGATCGAGCTTCCTCAGGTACAAGTTCACCTCCAAATCCTTTCGCGTTCAATCTTGAATCCACCGGGTTTGGTTCCTTCCTTTGATCAACGTTAGCCACCCATGTGTTTGGCCTCTAGAGGTGATCCACCAAGGAAAAATAAAGAATTCAAGAAGATGGGTGGTTGGCTAAACCCTAGTTTTCTATCTCTATAGAAAGGTGTACTCCTCCCAAAATTGGAATTATGTCGTATGTTGAAAAGGTCAACCACCCCCACCCATAATAAGACTCCTCTTATTTATAGATGTGGGCAACCCATCTTAACAATTAAGGAATTGGGTTTTATTTAATTAATTAAATTCTTTTAATTAATTAAGCTCCCTAATCTTATTAGGGATAATTAATTAAACTCTTTTAATTAATTTAACTTCCTACTCCAATTAGGAATAAATGAGAGTACTTATATTAAATTAATTTCTAAACTCTTTTAGAAATTAAAATAATAATAATTGTAATAATATTAATAAGACTCCTCTTATTAATTTATATTTAATATTTTAAAATATTAAATAATAAATATTAAGCTATTTAATTTATTCTATCACCATAGATTAAATTAAATATGCTTAACATATTATTACGATTATGCCATTAACTTCTTAAATAATTATTCTTCCTTTTATGGTGTGACCCTTTAGGTTCTCCATATTAAACCGGTTGTGAATAAATCAATTAGAATAATTTAATCTTATTTAAATAAATAAATTAAACAATTAATTTATTTAAATAAATAATATTTATTCTACAATAGGGATAAGCCTCCCTAGCGATCAACGACTTTCCGATAATATAGATTTCAACATTAATCATAAAAGAACCTTTGAGTAAATAGTTACCGTGCAATTCAATCCTTCCACCATACAATGTCCCAATTAAATATAAGACATGGAATTCTTTGTCAAGTCTTATTTTATTTAATTATATGTATTTCGATTCTTAAATGCACAACTCAAATAATGCAAATTAGAAACTCCTTTCTAATTTCATTCTCTTTAACCGAGGACTCTTGGGTTGTCATTTATCGAATCACATAGGACATTTCTTCTTTTTATTAAAGTGGTAGATTCTTTATTGATCATACATTATCTCCATGTACAACTTATTATACCCAAGCATACCCTTTGATATACCCTAAGGGTCTTAAGGAATAAGTCAAAGTATAACTCATCATACACAAGATACTATGATGATCTCAAGTCCAAGGATCACTTATACTACTATCACTACTGAGAATTCCTATTGACAGCAAATAAAACTCCATTAGGTATTCCTTAGCGAGCCACGTTCGATGAACTTATTCTCTAATAAGCACCTACATACTTGCTTTAGTGTCTCCACACAAATGATCATGAGATCAATCATCCTCATCCAATGAGCAAGCAACGTATGTACCAATCTATCCGGATTCACTAATCCCCAATTTAGTAATCCAATGATTAGGAACTATTTTAGTTTTAAGCTTTCTAAGAATTTAGATCTCATTAGAATGATCATCATCATTATTCTAAAAGCATTGCTTAAAACTATGGGTTTATCACATATTATAAAACAAAGATCATGCAGATAATTAAAAGCTTTTAATAAATTAATACTTTTTATTAATAAATGAATAAGATTGTTACAAAGTATATGCTTTATCATCAAACATGATTGGCTTGTGTGCATACTACTTTCAAACATTTCCTAAATGTCAAGTAGTGACTTCAAAGCTTCTATCAAAGTAGGCAAAAAGATCGCGATAGGCTGCTTTACGGGCAAACCCGAAAACATTTGAACGATTTTCTAACAACCTTTGACCAACTTGTATTTGCTTAATATTTTGTTGTTATTGTGATATTTTGTAATGAATCAGTAGTCCTACATACATCGCTACACAATCGCAGTTTATAGATCATAAAAACAATACACGATCGAATGTTGTGGGAGTCCAAAGTGAGTTTTGACGATCATTCTTCATTTCAGGCAACCCGTAAATGAAGAATGCACTCGACATCCACTTTGATGGCTTAGATCTTTCATTTGATGCATGATATGAACATGTTTGTTGCTGGATCTTGTAGTCTTACATTAGCTCTACTAGATCTGACCAAAAACAAGTCCAGAAACACAACACACACTAATTTACACTAGGTCAAACCCACCCACTCGGTAACTGGCTTAAAGATCTGGGTTTTCATGAAGAACACGAAGAACACCTACTGTGACGCCCCTAAAATAGGTATACATCACCCATTCTGAGTTGTCAATACATGGTACAGAAACAACTACAACTTTATTATTACAACAAGAAATCGTGAGTTTGAATACAAATATTATCTTCTAAACAATATCTATACTCAAATAAATCCTCATCACATTTATTGATACATTATTTTACAAAATGGTGAGGACTACTAAACAACTCTCTCTAGAACCTTCATTCCATACCCCAGACTGCATTACTCGCTATATTCTCGCCTCCTAAGAAGAAAAATGGAACAAAAAGGAAAAGGGTGAGCTCAACTAGCCCAAGAAAGAATATTATGACTAAGATAATATACAACAAATTATCGTTAGTCTTCAACAGGAAAAATCTAATAGAATACAATAGACAACAAATTTTAAATCAATATTCGCAGCAGAAATAATAATTCATTAGAAGAGTTAAGTAGAGAATGTAAACTACTATCTTCTATGTATGAATTTAAAAGTTCATCGCCTATTTTTATCCCTATAACATCAATCAATATACATCTGAATCAAATATTCATCTTTGCACTACGAGCCAAAGATATTCATCATTAGTCATGTTCATCTAAACACTGCTCATCTTTGCACTCTGAAAGCCAAAGATATTCTTCGAAATCATTCATCTTTGCTACTACAGCCAAAAGATATTCAATAATATCATCATTTAAGATCGAGGATGATGAAAAATATTTTTAAAGAAACGAATCCAAAGAAAACAAAATGACAAGGATTAAGGATTAAGGATTCGTACTTTATTTTATCCATGTCCAAAAATACCTCAAAAATAATCACAGTGGTGTAAAATTCAAGAATGATCAAAACATGGATACAATCAAAGCTAGTATCCAGAATAGATATTTTGGACGAAAAGAAAATTTTTCATTTTTCGATGAATAGTCTTTACTTACTCGTGAATAGTGTCAGATACGTGAATAATAGTGTCGTATACGTGAATAGTAACTCCGACACCAAAAGTTCCAAATTTGATTAAAACTTCAGATCAATATTTCAACATAATGATATTGAATAAATAATATCATTATTTCTTCAATATCAATAAATGGGCTTTAGAAATGGGCTTTGTACCAGGTTCAAGATCAATAAAGAATTCAACTTCACGTTCTGGGGGTAGACCGGGAAGTTCTTCGGGAAATACGTCAGGAAAGTCAATAACAACAGGAATATTATTCAAATTTGACGTGTCTTTATTCAAATCCATAACATGGGCTAAGAAAACTTGACATCCGTTTTTTAATAAACGAATAGCTTTATGATTAGATATGACAGTGATTGATTTTAATGGTTTAGTTGCTTGAATTGCATAACAGTTGGTTAGGAATATGAAAACTAACAACCTTACGAAAACAATCAATTTTGGCATGATGAGTAGTTAACCAATCAATCCCTAAAATTACATCAAAAGCAAGTATTTTTAAAGAGATAAGGTCAACAGTAAGGTGATGGTGGCAACTTGAATCAAACAAGATTTATAAACATTGGATGTGATGAAAGTTTCTCCTAACGAAGTTTCCATGAGATAGGTCAAAGTCTAATTTCTCCTGAGTCAAGTTTAAACGTTGAGTACATGCAGAGAGATAAATGAATGGGTAGCACCCCAGATCAAGTAAGGTATAAACTTCGCAAGAATTTATAAATAGCTTACCCGTGATCACCTCGTTTGGGTTCCTCGCATTTTGACCAAATCACAACAAACGCTCTTCCCGAAATTGTTGACTTTGACTTTTCTGGGATGATCTTTTGAGTCACCGTCCTCTTTGAACTAGGTTTCGCTACTGCATAATCTCGAGCAATATGTCCTTCCTTCCCACAATTATAGCATACCTTGAATTGTTGTGGGACAGTTTGGACCGATATGTCCCTCTTTCCGCATTTATAGCATATATGACCTGGTCGTTCTCCTCCCTTAGAACCGATTCTTCTTTGCACGCAATCGTCTTCACATGGTCATTATTAAATCTCCTCTTTTAAAATCTCCTCCGACTCGCTTCTTCTATTTTCATGGCCATGATTACCACCGAGTGGTTACCATTTTGTCCGTCTGCTTTTCTTTCTTCATTTGGTTATCATTATTCTATCGATCGCTATCTCTCGGTACGATCCTCAAGTATGGTCCCTCGGTTGAACATACTCGTTATCTCGCTCTAACAATTGAGCCCTGTTAACAACATCTAAATAGAGAGAAAATTTATGAGAAATGAGATATTATCATATGCCGGGTTTCAAACCTCTCAGAAACATCCGCGTCATACGTTCCTCATTCTCCACCAAATGAGGTGCAAACTCGGATAACTCTCGCAAATTTTGCCTCGTCTTCGAGACACCGCCATGTTGTTTTGTTCTAATCTGATGAACTCCACTTCCTTCATATAGACTTAACACTTTCGTGAAAGTATTTGTCATTAAATAGTTTCTGAAACGTCTCCCAAGACATCTTTGAAAAGGCATGGTGGATGGGTACGCTTCACGAGACTCCCACCGATGAGTCTGCTTCGCCACTTTTAACATAAAGGTGGCGAATGGAACCTTCTGTTCCTCGTGCATCCCAAGACATCGAATATCTTGGTAATTTGTTGACCCATGTTTCCGCCATGATTGGATCCGCTTTCCTTAAATTCGGTGGTCCCAACTCTTTAAAACTTGTGATTGTGACCCTTTGAATTGCTATCATTTCCTCCTCAGTATTTTGAACACGAGTCTCCTCGTCCGATTTTTGCATGAACTGCAAAAGCTTCTAAACATCCCCTCGCTCATCATCTCGCTCAAATGGTGTTGTTCACGGGAGGAACATTGCCACTGCTGTTGCACGCTCTCCTCGTTGGTGAGTACAAAGCGCTCCACTGGTCTCATTTCCATTGTTAATATTCTCACGACATTCTCAAATCTCATCATAAAACAAGGGTTAAATAAGGAAATCAATATATCACATAATATCCCTATATATCTTGACCAACTAACAAATAAGCTTAGGTAGGACACACTAGCGAAGGATTTACACGCTCTCCCTCCTAGTTCTATTCCCCGATCTCCGCCGGAGATCATATCCCTAAGCTCGATACCAACCGTGGCGCCCCAAAATAGATATACATCACCCATTCTGAGTTATCAATACATGGTACAGAAACAACTACAACTTTATTATTACAACAGTAAAATTGTGAGTTTGAATACAAATATTATCTTCTAGACAATATCTATACTCAAATAAATCCTCATCACATTTATTGATACATTATTTTATAAAAATGGTGAGGACTACTAAACAACTCTCTCTAGAACCTTCATTCCATACCCCGACTCGTACTCACTATATTCTCGCCTCCTGAGAAGAAAAATGGAACAAAAAGGAAAAGGGTGAGCTCAACTAGCCCGAAGAAGAATATTATGACTAAGATAATATACAACAAATTATCGTTAGTCTTCAACAGGAAAAATCTAATAGAATACAATAGACAACAAATTTTAAATCAATATTTGCAATGAAATAATAATTCATTAGAAGAGTTAAGTAGAGAATGCAAACTACTATCTTCTATGATAAATTTAAAAGTTCATCGCTCATCTTTTATCCCCGTAACATCAATCAATATACATCCGAATCAAATATTCATCTTTGCACTACAGCCAAAGATATTCATCATTGGTCATGTTCATCTAAACACTGCTCATCTTTTTGCACTACGAGGCCAAAGATATTCTTCAGAATCATTCATCTTTTGCACTACAGCCAAAGATATTCAATAATATCATCATTTAAGATCGAGGATGATGAAAATATTTTTTAAAAACGAATCCAAAGGAAACAAAATGACAAGGATTAAGGATTAAGGATTCGTATTTTGTTTTATCCATGTCCAAAAATACCTCAAAAATAATCACACCGGTGTAAAATTCAAGAATGATCAAAACATGGATACAATCAAAGCTAGTATCCAGAATAGATATTATGGACGAAAAGAAAAATTTTCATTTTTCATGAATAGTGTCGTGCTCGTGAATAAAGGTCGATATCGTGAATAGTTCCGTGATATCGTGAATAGTAACTTCGACACCAAAAGTTCCAAATTTGATAAAACTTCAGATCAATATTTCAACATAATGATATTGAAGAAATAATATCATTACGAAAAAATAATAATATCCCTTACCTCGAAAGATTAGTACTTAGTCGGAATACTGGGTATAAGTCTCAAGGGAACTTACACCGCCTAACAATACTCAAAGTATACTCAAAATACTCACAAGAATACGCCGATAATATAGAGTGAGAAAACTTCATTTTACATTGTGATTTTCAATTCTAACCTAAGCACCCTATTTATAGGAAAATGCTTAGAACACCAATGCAGAAAATTTAATAAAATATTAATATATATTATAAATTTCCTTAGCCCATCTTTGAAGATCTGATTTCAGCAATTAATATCACATGTTAGCCCACTTAAATGCAAAAAAAAACGTTTTTCTTTAAAATAATAATTAAAACTTCCAAAAATCAATTATTTCGGAACTTTGGAACTTCAATAATTCACAATAAATAGCCCTTTTATCAGAAAATTCAAATCTCGCGACTTTTTATAGGAAATTCAATTCTCTACAACTTTACGAAGAAAAAGTTTTACCAAATTCCAAATGAAATTAACCGAAATCCACAAACGAAGCGATTTTACGTGTTATAATCAAATTTCAACCAATAAATGGGGTCCAATTTACATGTTTTACATGTTTTAAACATTTATTGCAACAAAAATACTCTTCCTCCTCAGATACTCATATATCCCACATTCGTTGTAAAAATATCACCATTAAAATATAATAATACATTTAAATGAATTATTTTATCGTAAAAAGATAAAATTTCAATTTTCAACAATTGTCACATTAAAAATTTTCTCCATCTATATCCACATAAAATCAATATTTTTCTTATCATATGAATCAATAATTAATTATTCACAAATAATATTATAGAATCACAATATTGATAACCAGTGCAGCTCCTGTGAAAGAGGGGCTTTCCAATAAAGATTTCTCCTCATCTTGGCCAAGCAATTAGGTGACCAAACCTCTCCTTAGATGTAACTTTCTAGACATTGCCAATAATGTTATCCAATAACATTATTCGGATAATATGAATTATTGCTCTGATAATGGGAAATACTTGTGTAATGACAATTTATCAAACAACAAGAATATAAAATATCAATGCAAAGAATTATCAATCAATAAAATATCGAATAAAGAATTACTTTGTAACCATTATTAAGTAATGCCTTCTTACGTAAGAATCAATAATTGGTGCAATACCGCAGCTACTATGTTTTAACCAATTTAGTATTTTAACAAAGATTAATTCTGTGAATAACTTCTGTAGTTATTTTTAAACCACTTATATTTGTCGCTTTCTTCATCCAATCGCTTTCACATGGGCCCACACATGGTTGCTGTTGTCGCATTTAATATTCCCTGACAAGATTTAATATTCAACGACCAAACGAATATTCCCTAACAACAATGAATATTTTATAACCACTTGTTTATTTTGAAATATTTATGTATTTTACCCTAACTATCCACATTAATCAAATCAACCCTTACTATTTCAAAATAATAAATAGAGAAAATTAAATTTCATTAATATTAAGTTGAGGTCTTACACCTACAGCGACGGTTCTGTCACTATAGGTGGTCTTTAGCGACAGTTTCTTTATAAAAATTATATTTTCATTAAATAATTATAAAAAATAAGTTTTTAATTATTAAAAATATAAAATAAATTACTAAAAATTATTTTTAAGTCCGAAAATTATATTTTAATTATTTTGGATATATATCACAATTATTTAATATTTTTGAAATATTAAAGGTATTTAATTTATTTAATAATTATATTAAATAAATTATTTAAAATGATTTTAATACTTGAAAAATCATTTAAAATTATATTATGGTATAAAAAAATATTTTAAGTTATTTTTAATGACTTTTAATATTTTATGATGAATTTCATTAGTTAATTAATATTAATGATAATTTAGTTATGTAATAAATGAATTAAATAAATAGATTAAAAATGATTTTATTATATTAAAAATCATTTTAAATAATAATAAGGTATTTAAAAATATTTTAAGTTATAAAATATAACTTTCAATATTTAAAGGTGAATTTCATTAATTAATTATTATTGATGATATTAAGGTTATTTAATAATTATATTAAATAAATTAGTTTAAAAATAATTTTAATATTATAAAAATCATTTTAAATGACAATAAAGTGTTGAAAGATATTTTAAGTTATAAAATATAACTTTTAATATTTAAAGAATAATTTCATTAATAATCTAATATTAATGATATTTATTTAATATTAATGATATTAAATTTATAAATAGTTTAAAATGGTTTTATTGATTTAAAAATCGTTTAAAAAAAGGATATAAATGAATTAAAAATATTTTAAGTTATACTTAATGACTTTTAATATTTGGATAGGTAGTACATTAATATCTAATTATTTATGGTAATTATTTATAAATGATATTAAATGTTTTAAAAATCATTTAAGGGTAATATGTTAATACTTTAAGAATATTCTAAGTTATTATAAATAGCTTTAAATATTTCTAAGAATGGTTTCATTAATAGTTTAATAATAATTAAATATTAATGATAATAGAATTGTTTGATGTTTAAATCATTTGATAATGATTCCAGTATTTTAAAATTTATGATAAATTATAATAAATGTTTATTGAGTCATTTAAAATAATATGACTGATATTTACATATATTAAGTTACAGAATAGAGTCTTAGACTCGATAATTACCCGATAAAGTTGTCGGTACACCGACATATTTTAGGAATTGATTTGGACTTAGATATTTTGACTGTATTAATATTTGTTTGTGATGCAATGATTGTTGAATATGTGTGATAATGTGATTAGGTTATGTGCTCACTGCGAAATGTAGTACTATATGTTATAGTATATTGTTCTAATCGAACGAATGATCTGATTAATGATAGGGCGTGGTATAAAAGATAAAACTAAGTTGCGTATTGTAAGTAGCGCATCAGGCAAGTATCCTACCTTTGCATTTCCTTTATGCAATGCACATAAGTAAGAATGTTTCAGAATTATATTATTACTGTACAGATTAATAACCCTATATTATATACGCTTATTGATTATCAACATGTTAGTATATGGTAATTTGGATATATATTACATTCATTAAATTCTATAAATGGTTATACAAGTGTCCCCACTTGGATAATCATTATTTAATCACATGTTGATACACCTTTGTCAATTACCCGTATATATATATATATATATATATATATATATATATATATATATATATGTTGAATTATAGATTATTGTTGAACAAGATAAAACCTACCATTATCCAACTGAATTGCTTTGGTTTAGAACCCCGACAGTTATGAACATCCCATTTAGAGGAAAATTTTTATGTGCCCAAGGAAGTCAGAGTGAACGATAATACCGTTCTTGTTATGTAGTATTGATCAATACAGGGTCCATGGGATGTACACCCTCATGCCCGTAAGTTATGACGGTTTACAGATGAAGTTCTGTTTAACCTTTTCGAAAATAAAAACAATGTTCATAGTATGTCCCCTTAACCCTATTTATAGTCAGTACGTAGTTTCAAAAAGTTGAGAGAGGGTTGTTATGATATTATTATTGGTTCAGAATTACTTCACAACTATTGATTTGTTGTAGAACGGTAGTATATATAAAGAAAATATTTAAATTCTTTCAGCTTATATATATAATTGCTATTACTTACTGGGCACTCAAATGCTCATCCTTGCTTAATTTAAATGTTTTCAGCTAAGTGTGAACAAGCACAAAGCTCGACTAAGAATAAAGGAAAAGAGAAGGTTGCTGAATGAGTTTTATGATATATTATGTAATAGTTTTCTTTATGATGATAAGGATGATATATATATATATATATATATATATATATATATATATATTATTATCATGTATTGAATGTATTAGAGGTTGCGTACTTGGGAATAGACTCTGATAATTATGTAAATTAAGTTTAAATATTTATATTATTATTATTATTATTAGTATTATTTCGCTCATAGAAATGGTACCGTGAAGCACCGAGTTCGGGTTTCAAGTACCCGAGTTTGGGGGCATTACAGGTTGGTATTAGAGCTTTAGGATTAGAAACCTTAGGTGGGATAGACCTTAGGCTATAACCTTAGGACAGAGGAAAACGTTGAAAATATAAATAACTCATATAAAGTATATAAAGAGATGAATTGACTAAATTCATCGTCAAACAAAATAAAAGATAACTTATATAAAACTATTATTTGTTGTGTGTATATACTATATTCTAATCAGGATAATTTGTGTGTGTAGATGTCTGATGAAAAAGGCTTGTTATATGCTTATAGCATGAAGAAGGATCAAATCCATATCCCCGAGCTAATATCGAAGCCCATAGCTGAAATAGAGGCTCATAATGAAAATAACTTTCGATTTAGGTGGTTATTTTAGAAAACATAGTGCGAGATCCGGAGATGGTGGAGCCGACAGATAGTGATTCGGACACTAAAGTTGAAGTTTAACAAGCATCAACAGAGGTGCAGGATCCGAGGAACAAGGTTTCTTCTCTCCGGAAAAGTCATGGGAAATAGAAATGTTTGTTAAATAGTCAATCTGCGTCGAGCGTTAATAGAAACAATGGAAGAACAAGATAAGCTTAAAATCCAAATTGATCAGATGGGAGCCTCAAGCAGCACATCGTGTGCAGCTCTGAGCAAGAAGGGGAAAAGAAAGATAAAAGACCATGACTTAGGAAAATACGATAAGAAGAAAGGGAAAAGAATATGTTACCTTTGTGGCTATGAGGGACATACCACTCTGTATTGTCCCGACTATAAATCAGGAGCATGTTTTATCTGTGGGATATAAGGTCTTCAGGCAAAAGGTTGTCCAAGAAAAAGGCGTAGTGAATAGGTAGTATAGGTTCTGTGGTGTAGGTCTATTTAATGTTAAGTATGTCTGTTTAGTGTAATGATCCCAACTTTTGGTATTAGTCAAGGCTGTAAATCCCAACTTTTGTAGTCACAAAGGGATGAAAGATGTTTAAAGCAGTATGTGTTATAGAATGTCAAGTATTATGAATATGAGTCTATGATGGATTAATGAAATAAGTTGGTATGAAGATAGTAATTTTATCTGAATATTGGTTAATACGTTAAACCAAAGTTTTTAAAAACTAATATTTTGAGTACATGACTGTTTGAATAGAAAATTTTGCGTGATATGTTAAACATATATGATAAGGCTTAGAATGTAAGTTAATAAGGAATAATTTATGATAATGTCGCCAATACGAAAGCGAAATCAACGGATAGAAGAACCTGTCGATAAAGTTGGAAGACAACCAGACCCGATACAGAGTTTTACGAAATATGGACGATCAAGCTATGCAGTATGGAATGTTAGTCGTGGGAAATCAGCTAGAAAATTGATTAGCAAACTTCAAAGACTTCAAGGCAGACGGAACGCCAGGACCAACTATCCCTGTGGAAGCATTTGTGATAGCTGAGGTAACAGAGGTACAAAAGACAACTTTTGCCACCTATACAACGAAAGGGAGGAACGAATTTGTGGTGGTAGGCAATTCAAACTAGAGCCAGGAAAGGGAATAGTGGTAGTAGGACTAGATAGAGGAAAAGAGATAATTTCGGGAATACCGAAATTAGGCTAGGAGGTGGAAAGGAACAGGCTATACAGTGTAGAAATTTCGGAAAGAATCACTCGGGAGATTGTCTAAAAGGTAAGTTTGCGTGTTATAAGTGTGGGCAAAAGGGACATATCTCTCATAACTGCCCCAATCTGAGAATGTATAGTGGATGTTTTATTTGTGAATCAATGGAGCATAAGGTGAAAGACTGTCCAAGAAGGATAAGGGAGGCAAGAAATGTGAATAAGGAAAAATGCAGAAGGACATTGGCAACAACGGGACCAACTTCAACAAACGAAATAATAGAACCAACCATAGGAGTCTTCTGTATGACAGTTCAAGATACGGTGGCAGCGAAGGATGCAACTATAGGTATTATTCTAATCAAATTTTATTTTCTTATATATGATTTTCGTATATATATAATAAATTATTTTATAAAGAAATTTTGAAGAAGGAATTTGAGTTCTTTTAGAAATCAAATTTCAGTTTAATCAGATAGATAAGCTTTACGTGAATAGGTTAAAGAATCAGTGCGATAATTTATGATCATGATCTACTTACAATAATTATATATGCTACGTACCCTTGTATGTGTAGGTTTTAAAACGGTGATTCCGGGGACGGAATCTTTATAAGGGAGGGTGAATGTAACAACCTGATATTTTCTATACAAATAAATTATAAATTTTGAGTATAAATTTTTTTATTTTTTTATTTTTAATATGGAGAATATGTGCCAAGATAATGTGTGTATGTGATTATGTGATATATTTATTACATGAATGATTTTAAATAATTTTATTTTATAATTATTGATTATTATAAATTATATTCTTGTAATAATTAATTTTATAGAAGAAATATTTTTATTAATTATTTTCCATGAAAATATAATCATATATTATTTATATAATATATGAAATGATTTTTAAATTATTATAATAATTACTTTACTATATGAACTTTAGTACAAATTATTAATTAATTATTTTAAATTAATAATGTTAAGTAGGACAAATAAATCAGATATGGAATCCAAACCCTAATTTTGGATTTTGATCAAGGAATGAGAATGATAATATAATACTATTTATATTTTGATTTTTAGTGCTATAATTATATAATGTATGTATGTGGACTGACAATAATTGCTCAGTTATGGTGTGTTATGTCAAACCCTAATTTGAAACTCAATTGTGAGTTTAAGACCATTATATAACTGTGTTGTATGATTTTTGCGATTAACTAGGTCAACCCTAATTTTCATTTTGATATATTAATTTTTGGAAATCCTAATAATTAAGTATAAACCATAATTGTGATTTGGTAACCCTAATTACCAAAAATTATAAACCCTAATTGCTAAATTAGCAAGGACAATCATAATTATTTTATAATAAACCCTAATGTTCATGTATGATTAGAACCCTAATCAAATTAAGAAAACCCTAATTATAAATTTGCAAACTAATTATATTTTATTTTAAACCCTAAATAAACAATTTGGGAAACATATATTAAAATTTTTAGACTATGATTATTACATGGCCCAAAACAATTATTGGAGAAGCCTAGAAAGAAATCAAATTCAAGCCCAAACTTAGTCCACATAATTAAGGGTATTTTAGACCTTTGATTTATCTAATTTATGCATTAAAATAATAGCTAAATAAAGAATTAGAGAGTATATGAATAGTTGGCCGCAATAGGCCTTTTAAGGCAACAAATTATGCTAATCAAGCTTCCTTATATAGCAAATCTTACATCAAGTACATAGGTGTCAAGCTCCCATTGGTTGAAAATCTATTAAGCACCCTTAACCACATGATTAGGCTAATTGAAGAGATAAGGTGTAGTCATATATCCATGGGATAACAAAAGTATGGGAGTTAATAGTTAAATCCTACATTTGCTAGACTTCTATAAATAGATTAAAGAGAGAGAATAAGCCATTTGGTAGCTCATTTTTTTCAACTCTCAACCTAGACTGTGACGCCCCCAAAATTAGGTATACATCACCCATCTTGGGTCGACACTTACATGGTACAGAATTTAAAAATAACTTATTAACATAACTGTCGTGTACAATACGACATAAACTGTGAGTTTAAATACAAATATCGTCTACTAGATATTATACAAACTCAAATAAAAAGTCCTCATTACAGTTATTATCACACTATTTTACAGAATAGTGAGGGACTACTAATGCTATCTTCGGACCATCACTCGCTTCCCAGACTCGTCCCGGCTATATTATCATTTCACAAGAGAACGGTGGAAAAGAAAGGGTGAGCTCAACTAGCCCAAAGAAGAAATATTATGACTAAGATAATGCGAATAAATTATCAATAGTCTTCAATAATGTTAAACCGATAAAATACAATAGATAACCAGGTTTAATCTGCAGTAGAATATGCAATCCATTAAAAGAGTCAAGTAGAAAATAAAGTCTACTATCTTTTAGGTTTTAAAAGGTTTTCATCATTGCTTATAAATGAGACTCGACTTTAATAAATATTTCACATCATCGAATCACCCCGCACTACGGCCAAGGATATTCTTTAGTATCACGACCACAATTATTCATGCACTACGGGCCAAGAATATTTGTGTATTCATTAATGGTCATGATCATGCCAACAATCGTCCCATCAATGCACTCTACGCCACCGAGGATTTTTATCACATCATTTGTAACATTACTACCATGATTACAAGAATAGTCTCTCGGTCATAATCATACCAAGTCCATCTATGCACTACTGAATGCACGTATGACTTTCAAAAAATATAAACATGAGGATGATGACAATGATATAAGAATTCAATAAAACAAGTTCAAGAATTATTTTATCCGTGAATTATTAACGTCCAAATTGTCAACATGATATCTTTTTTTGTAGAGTAAAATTCAAGAATGATCGTAAGAATATTTCCATGAAAAGATATCGGATGAAACGCAAATATCAAGGATATTCTACTAATTTCATGGAGTATAGAAGTCAAAGTTTTAACCAACCGGGTATAATAAAGAATGGAATAACAAAAGAAATCACCATGCATGCGATATAGACCCATGCATGCATGTGTTATTCCAACGAAATAATAAATAACGGAACCGTGTCGTGAAATTCACACCATGGGATGTTCCAATGTAATAATAAAGATGGAACCGGATCCGGTGTAAAACACACGAGATAGGATATTCCAACGAGAATAATAAAGATTTTAACCAGTCCTGTGTAAAACACCTGCATGCGAGGATGTTCCAACGTAATAATAAAGATTTTAACCAGTCCTGTAAAACACATGACATGAGATGTGTTCCAATGTAATAATAATAAAGATTTTAACCGTGTCCGGTGTAAAACACACGCATGTGATGTTCCAACGAATAATAGAAGAATGTCACCAAGTATAGGGTAAACCACTTATACAAAGTTATTCCAATGTAATAATAAGCAATAGAATAACAACAGTTTCTCTTCATGAATAAGAAAGAATAACACCCCTTACATTTGGTAGGAGATTGAATCTCGCAAAGGTGTAGTAACAAAATACTCTTCTTCTTTCTCTCTTATTCTCTCTATACTTTCTCTCTCTATAGCTTGAATGAATTAGTGAAAAATAATGAAGCCCTAGGCCTCTATTTATAGAAGATTTCTAGCTTAGCACCTGCCGTGTGAAAAGGCAAGTGGCTTGACGACTGGTTTGACGCCTGTAATGTGAAACGACAAGTGGTTCGGCGCTTTGTAATGTGAAACGACAAGTGGTTCGACGTCTGGTAAAGGTAATTACTATTAACGAAGGTAAATACTATTGATGAAGGTAAATACTATTCACAAGGGTAATTACTATTGACGAAGGTAATTACTATCGATGAAGGTAAATACTATTCACAAGGGTAATTACTATCGATTGTAAGGTAATTACTATTGTGAAGGTAAATACTATTCACAAGGGTAATTACTATTGACGAAGGTAATTACTATCGACGAAGGTAAATACTATCGACGAAGAGACTCTTAGATGATGACATATGAGCCCCCATAAAATAATCAAACTTACCACAAATCATTTTTTTTTCATCAACACATATTTAATCTTTCAACAATTATTAATAATTTATAACTTGTCGTCCTCAATTATTGATTTAATACTATAACATATTATACGAGATGATACTTTGTGACAATAATTGAATCAATAATATAAGAGATATGATGCAAAGAATTATTCATGTAGTAATAATTGAGCATAAATGAGTGACTTCTCACGTAAGCATCAATAATCAATACTGTAGTGTCTACTACTATGAACTAGGCGACATCGTACTTTTACCACCGGGTAGTTCAACGCTTTTAACGGTAACACCTCCGCCGTTATTTTTATAAAAAATTTTTGTCGCTTTTCTCAATCCGAAATAATAATTACATTGTGGGGTCCACCAATGATTGAGCATTTGTATTTAATATTCCCTAACAAAAAGAATATTCCCCACCAAACTAATATTTTATAACAACTTGCATACTTTGCAAAATTTATAAATATTACCCATAACTATAACATTATATCAAATTTATTCCATAATATTCAAAAATAATATTTATAGAAAAATTCATCTTTATTAAAAAGCTGGGGTCTTACATAGACTCTCTCTCTCTCTCTTAAACTAACGAAATTTTGTAGAATATCAGTCATATATCCAAGCCCCACTAACACATGTCATTATTCAGTAGCCAAGAAATCAGATCTTGTTCATTTAAATGTATAAAACCCTAGCTCTAATCCGATCTTGACATCCATGTTAAATGTTAGTTTTTATTGTTAAAACATGTTGTATATAGTGTATTATGATGATCTGGGTTGGCATTATACAGATCCATAACATCTAAGTCTTTAAATTGATGATTTTCAAAAATCTGGAAAGTTCAATCTGTGGTCTGACAATGAATGTCAGTGCCCACAGATTCTTGTTCGTTTATGCTTTTTGTTGGTTTTAAGTTTGGATCTGTAGCCTGGAATGTTGTCTTTAATCTGTAAAAAGAATCGGGGTCATTTGATGTCTAGAATAGAAGTTATTAACGGTCAAACACTTTGTTGGCCAAGCATTGATGGAAGGAATCTGGCGAAGAAAACGAGCCCGATCGCTCGAAAGGAAGTTTAAAGGCACGAGATCTTACAAGTTGTTGATTATTTGTGTTTGTTTTGTAACCAAGTTGTAGCCGAGTATAAGTACTACTATATTATGCCTTAACATTTCCTAAATGTCAAGTAGGTCGACTTGATTCTTGGTCAAAGTTGGCAAAAAGATCACGATGGTCGTTTTCAGGCAAACCAGAAAACATTTGAACGATTTTCCGGCGACCTTTGACCGACTTGTATTTGCTTAATATTTTGTTGTTATTGTGATATTTTATAATGAATCTGTTGTCCTACAAACTGGCTACACACTGCAGTTTATAGATCATAAAAACAAAACACGATCAGAATGTAGTGGGAGTCCAAAGTGAGCCCCACGATCTGTTCTTCATTTCTAGGCAGCCCAGAAATGAAGAACAACTTCTGACAACCACTTTGATGGCTTAGATCTTTCATTTGATGCATGATATGAACATATTTGTTGCTGGATCTTGTAGTTTTACATTAGCTCTACCAGATTTGACCAAAAACAAGTCCAGAAACACAACACACACTAATTTACACTTGGTCAAACCCACCCATTCGATGAATCGGCTCAAGATCTGGTTTGCATGAAGAACACGAAAGAACACCTACAATGACGGTTACGTATTGCTATAGGTGGTCTTTAGCTTACTTTATTTTTAAAATTATATTTTCATTAAATAATTATAGAAAATTAGTTTTAATTATTAAAAATATAAAATAAATTACTAAAAATTATTTTTAAGTCCAAAATTATATTTTAATTATTTTGGATATATATCACAGATATTTAATATTTTTGGAATATTAAAGGTATTTAATTTATTTAATAATTATATTAAATAAATTATTTAAAAATGATTTTAATACTTGAAAAATCATTTAAAATTATATTATGGTATAAGAAAAAATATTTTAAGTTATTTTTAATGACTTTTAATATTTTATGATGAATTTCATTAGTTAATTAATATTAATGATAATTTAGTTATTTAATAAATGAATTAAATAAATAGATTAAAAATGATTTTATTATATTAAAAATCATTTTAAATAATAATAAGGTATTTAAAAATATTTTAAGTTATAAAATATAACTTTCAATATTTAAAGGTGAATTTCATTAATTAATTATTATTGATGATATTAAGGTTATTTAATAATTATATTAAATAAATTAGTTTAAAAATAAGTTAAATATTATAAAAATTATTTTAAATGAAAATAAAGTGTTGAAAGATATTCTAAGTTATAAAATATAACCTTTAATATTTAAAGAATAATTTTATTAATAGTCTAATATTAATGATATTAAATTTATAAATAGTTTAAAAATGGTTTTATTGATTTAAAAATTGTTTAAAAAAGGATATAAATAAATTAAAAATATTTTAAGTTATACTTAATGACTTTTAATATTTGGATAAATAGTACATTAATATCTAATTATTTATGGTAATTATTTATAAATGATATTAAATGTTTTAAAAATCATTTAAAGGTAATATTAATACTTTAAGAATATTCTAAGTTATTATAAATAACTTTAAATATTTTTTAAGAATGGTTTCATTAATAGTTTAATAATAATTAAATATTAATGATAATAGAATTATTTGATGTTTAAATCATTTGATACTGATTCCGGTGTTTGAAAATTTATGATAAATTATAATAAATGTTTATTGAGTCATTTAGAATAATATGACTGATTTTTACATATATTGAGTTACAGTAGAGTCTTAGACTCGATAATTACAGAGAAAGTCATTTGATGCAAGCATATTTTAGGAATTGATCTGGACTTAGATATTTTGACTGTATTAATGTTTGGTTGTGAAGCAATGACTGTTGAACATATGTGATAATGTGATTAGGTTATGTGCTGACTGCAAAATGCAGTACTATATGTTATAATATATTGTTCTAATCGAACGAATGATCTGATTAATGATAGGTCGTGATATAAAAGATAAAACTAAGTTACGTATTATAGCGGTATATGATCGATAAAGTATCTTACCTTTGCATTTCCTTTATGCAATGGACATGAGTAAGAATGTTTCAGAATTATATTATTACTGTATAGATTATTAACCCTATATTATATATGCTTATTGATTATCAACATGTTAGTATATGGTAATTCTGATATATATTCTGTTCGTTAAATTCTATAAATGGTTATACAAGTGTCCCCACTTGGATAATCATTGCATTTAATCACATACTGATACACATTTGTCAATTACCCGTATATATATATATATATATTGAATTATAGATTATTGTTGAACAAGATAAAACCTACCATTATCCAACCGAATTACTTGGGTTTAGAACCCCGACAGGTATGAACATCCCATTTATGGGAAAATTTTTATATGCCCAAGGCAGCCAGAGTGAATGATAATACCGTTCTTGTTATGTAGTATTGATCAATACAGGGTCCATGGGATGTACACCCTCATGCCCGTAAGTTATGACGGTTTACAGATGAAGTTCTGTTTAACCTTTTCAAAAATGAAAACAATGTTCATAGTATGTCCCCTTAACCCTATTTATAGTCAGTACGTAGTTTTAAAAAGTTGTGAGAGGATTGTTATGATATTATTATTTGTTCAGAATTACTTCACAACTATTGATTTGTTGTAGAACGGTAGTATACATATAAAGAAAACATTTAAATTCTTTCAGCTTATATATATAATTGCTATTACTTGTTGGGCACTCAAATGCTCATCCTTGCTTAATTTAAATGTTTTCAGCTAAGTGTGAACAAGCAGAAGGCTCGACTTAGAATAAAGGAAAAGAGAAGGTTGTTGAATGAGTTTTATGATATATTATGTAATAGTTTTCTTTATGATGATAAGGATGATATATATATATATATATATATATATATAATCATGTAATGAATGTATTAGAGGTTGCGTACTTGGGAATAGACTTTGATAATTATGTAAATTAAGTTTAAATATTTATATTATTGTTATTATTATTAGTATTATTTCGCTCATAGAAATGGTATCGTGAAGCACCGAGTTCGGGTTTCAAGTGCCCAAGTTTGGGGGCTTTACAGGTTGGTATCAGAGCTTTAGGGTTAGAAACCTTAGGTGGGATAGACCTTAGGCTATAACCTTAGGACAGAGAAAAACGTTGAAAATATAAATAATTCATATAGAGTATATAAAGAGATGAATTGACTAAATTCATCGTCAAACAAAATAAAAGATAACTTATATAAAACTATTATTTGCTGTGTGTATATACTATATTCTAATCAGGATAATTTATGTGTGTAGATGTTTGATGGAAAAGGCTTGTTATATGCTTATAGCATGAAGAAGGATCAAATCCATACCCCCGAGCTAATATCGAAGCGCATAGCTGAAATAGAGGCTCATAATGAAAATAACTCAGACGAGGTGGTTATTTTAGAAAACATAGTGCCAGATCCGGAGATGGTGGAGCTGACAGATAGTGATTCGAACACTAAAGTTGAAGCTGAACAAGCATCAACAGAGGTGCAGGATCTGAGGAACAAGGTTTTTTCTCTGGAAAAGCTGTGGGAAATAGAAATGCTGTTAAATAGTCAACTTAGATATTTTGACTGCATTAATGTTTGTTTGTGATGCAATGACTGTTGAACATGTGTGATAATGTGATTAGGTTATGTGCTGACTGTGAAATACAGTACTATATGTTATATTATATTGTTCTAATCGAACGAATGATCTGATTAATGATAGGTCGTGATATAAAAGCTAAAACTAAGTTGCGTATTATAAGCAGCGCATCAAGCAAGTATCCTACCTTTGTATTTCCTTTATGCAATGGACATGAGTAAGAATGTTTCAGAATTATATTATTACTGTACAGATTATTAACCCTATATTATATACGCTTATTGATTATCAACATGTTAGTATATGGTAATTCAGATATATATTCTGTTCGAAAAATTGTATAAATGGTTATACAAGTGTCCCCACTTGGATAATCATTGCATTTAATCACATGTTGATACACCTTTGTCAATTACCCATATATATATATGTTGAATTATAGATTATTGTTGAACAAGATAAAACCTACCATTATCCAACCGAATTGGTTTGGTTTGGAACCCCGACAGGTATGAACATCCCATTTATGGGAAAATTTTTATGTGCCCAAGGCAGCCAGAGTGAACGATAATATCGTTCTTGTTATGCAGTATTGATCAATACAGGGTCCATGGGATGTACACCCTCGTGCCCGTAAGTTATGACGGTTTACAGATGAAGTTCTGTTTAACCTTTTCGAAAATGAAAATAATGTTCATAGTATGTCCCCTTAACCCTATTTATAGTCAGTACGTAGTTTCAAAAAGTTGAGAGAGGGTTGTTATGATATTATTATTGGTTCAGAATTACTTCACAACTATTGATTTGTTGTAGAAGGGTAGTATATATAAAGAAAACTTTTAAATTCTTTCAGCTTATATATATAATTGATATTACTTGCTGGGCACTCAAATGATAATCCTTGCTTAATTTAAATATTTTTAGCTAAGTGTGAACAAGCAGAAGGCTCGACTAAGAATAAGGAAAATAGAAGGTTTCTGAATGAGTTTTATGATATGTTATGTAATAGTTTGCTTTATGATGATAAGGATGATATATATATATATATATATTATTATTATTATTATTATCATGTAATGAATGTATTAGAGGTTGTGTACTTGAGAATAGACTCTGATAATTATGTAAATTAAGTTTAAATATTTATATTATTGTTATTATTATTAGTATTATTCTGCTCATAGAAATGGTATCGTGAAGCACCGAGTTCGGATTTCAAGTACCCGAGTTTGGGTGCTTTACAGTGGTTGATATACATGACTGATTTCAGATGTAAATAAACATGATATAATGTTTATTGTGTCTTCGTTCATGATCAAACCTTTTAGCTTTGTTTTAGAAAATGTTTTAAAGGAAAAAGCTTGATATGGTTAAGGTAAATATGCATGAATGTTAAATGTTATACATTCTGATTTTGCGAACATGTTAACATGACTTGACTACATATGTTAGAGCTTTGAAGTTGTCTTGTATGTGTTAGATTGCGTAGTTCAAGTTTAAAGTGGCTTCAAAAGCAAACTTGAACATATTTTCAAAATCTAGTTGTATCACATGGATATCCAGATTCTAAAGGATTAATATGACATGTTATGTCTATAATATTCCTAGATATGACTTATATGTGCTATATTGCACCATTTATGACAAAATGATTTCAAAGGTAACCTCGAGCATGTTTTCAAACTTAAGTTGTATTATATATGAGTATTTCGATTTTTAAAGGCTTGAGATGCCATGTTTAATGAAATTTCGAGTGTCTACAGATGCCCCTCTTTATCATGTTCATGCAATGCAATGGAATGGACATGATAAAGATTACTAGCCACTTGAAATATTACAAGGTATTTTGAATGATGCAAATCGTAATGTAATGAATGTTATGATGAATGTTAAAATGCTTTCGCAAATCGTAGTTCACAAATCACACATCGCGTTTCATATTTCGCATTTGGCCAATCGCAAATAGCAAATCGCAAATAGCAAATCGCAAATCTCACTTCGCACATCGCCAATCGCTTTACCTTTACTGGTTATTTTTGATGCCTATGCTGGTGTTGAATTTAACAGTTTGGCTTTTTATCAGTGTTGTTGATGCCTATTTGATGAAGATATGTTGAGATGTTTTCTACATCTCTGTTGGTGATGAAGTTCTAAAATCATCAGACTTTCCTGATGCATACGCTGGTAGTTTACAACGGTGCCTACCCTGTTGGTATTTTGATAACGGATCATACCCTGCTGGTAGTTAAATATGCTAATATTGCCAAACTATTTTGGTTCCCACTCAAACGGTGGTATACAAATTTTTCATCGTTGAATTATCTCGATGTTATGCAGAATTGATGCTAGTGGTTTAGAACACCGGTTCTTCTGATACCTTCGCTGAAGTAATACTCAATGGCTTACTCCACCTGATGTTACGCTGGATTGATGACAACCAACTGATATCTACGATGAAATTTTTCTCTAATCTAGACATTTAAAATGTACTCGCATATTTAAATCTATTGAAGATGCATGCTAAATTTTGATGGAGATGTACGCTGATGTAGTGCATTTGCACATGTGCAGATCATGCATGATGTGATGACCTAGATTTATCCTTAGGAGTCTATTGTCCTAGGTTGATACACATTTTAAATTGTCTGGAGTAGAAACTTACCTCACCCTTTCTGAGGTGATTTGGAGTTTCTTTTCGTTGTTGGGTGCTTATGCCCCATTCCCTTGAGCTTTTGATTCAGTAACTTACAGCATCGATGATCCGAATGTCACGACATCCCTGAAGGGTGCATTTCATTCTTTCGCTGCCTAGATTTAAACTTCTATGTAGAGGCCTCAACTTGGGAGGACTTGATGCACGTTAAAATGTTAATGGTGAAGATTTCATTCGCAAGACCTTTTGTCGTTGGGCTCATGCTCTTGAGTTAAGGACTTTTTTTAGAATTTTCCCCTTTTTCTGTAGAGGGCAAGCTTATATCACCATTATTTCTTTCAAGAGTTCTCTCCTTTCTTTTGATAAGAAGCTTGATCCTACCTTAAACTCTTTCCCTTTCCTAGAATCAGAAAATGCCCCAGTCCTTTCACATGTCGTCGTTGGGGATTCATATAGGAAACTCTCTTTGTTGACCAAGTCGCAAGTGAGTAATATCCTGTACATCAAAATAGTAAAACGCACCAAAAGCTTGACGACTTAGCCGTCAAGATTAGTATACTCTTGTGAATAAGGCATTTGAAGTAAACGTTTATGAAATCGCAAGGAAATTTTCAAACATCCATGGTCATTATTCATGGGTAGGATTAGATTCAAAAGATTTATCTCCCTATATCAAAGATATTTCATCTTCACTGTGGACGTTATTCTTTACAGAATCGACTTCATATGACACACGCACTATGAATGACACAACTCTTAGCAGGGGCTTCACTTCTATGCCTTGGCAAAATTTTTTAATTTTTCTTTTCTCTCGCCTAACTTGTCTCGTTTTCTTAGGCTATTCAAAATTACCCATGTAACAAATTTTGGACCAATGACTCCCAAACTAGAGGGCTTTAGGGCACTAGGTGTTCAGACACCCCTTTCGGGTTTACTGGGTGGTGTAATAAAGGCCACGCTTCGAGACAAGTTAGGCAATAACTCAGTTTGCCTCTTTACCTGAGCTTGTAAGGTTCGTTTTGTAAAACCCCAACTTATTATAAATAAAATTAAATTTTCCTCTATTCATTATTCTAAATTAATAAGGTGTTAATTTGATATAATGCTTTGGTTACGGGTGAAATGTGCAAATTTTACAAAATAAGCAAGTGGTTATAAAATATTCATTTTTGTCGGGAAATATTCGTTTGGTCGTGGAATATTCTTGTCGTCGGGGAATATTCGTATGCTGGCGCAGCTATTTGTGGGCCCCATAACGAAAAACGATTGGATGAAGGAAAACGACAAAGTATGAGTTTTTATAAATAACTACAGTAATTATTCTGAATTAACACTTTGTTGGAATACACAGTGGTTAAAATACGATGTCTGGCGTGGTTGAATAGTAGCACACGGTATTGCATAGTATTTTTGGAATTATGATGAGTTATGTTGGTTATTATGTGAAAACATGAAAGTTTCTTAAAAATCACAAAGGGTTGAAAAATCAGATTTTGGTGAAAATGGAACACGAAATTCAATTGACCATATCTCCTATTATATTTTGAATTTTTAAGTGTGGTCAAGTTCAAGAGTTAGATCTATGAGTTTCCTAACTTATCCAAGTGGAATCACTGGAAAACGTGTTGTAGATTTTCCTGTGGACTAATTTTAACAAAGCACGAAAAAGTGAAAAATGGGAAAACAGCTACTGCCAGAAATTTTAAAAGGGCATTTTCGGCCACTTAATTTGTGAGAAAAATAAAGGCCTTTTGGGACATGAAAATATATGGTATAAAGTACATCCTGTCCAAAAATGAGCTTATTCTGACTTAAAATGAGCAAGTTATGACCATTTCAATATTTAGGTTTTTCCGACGAAAAACGCTATAACCGGAGTTCTATAACTCCGATGACCATGAAATTTAAACTGGAAGATCACGTTAACATGTGTAAGATACTGCCAAGATTTGGGAATTTTTGGAGTTAAACTTGAGGTAGCTAATTTCTTAAGGAATTACTTAGAAATTGATTTTTGAAAAATAGTAAATGAATTTTAAAAATTCCAAGAAAAATATATGTTCATTATGGGACTATATTTTGCTAAATCCCAGAAAAGAAATATTTTTGGGACTGATTTGGTATTTTTCATGAAAATGCACTAGTTATGAGTATATGAGTTAAATATGTTATGTGAAGTTGAAAATTTGTAAATAGGATTTTATGGCTTGGGAATCCTATATAGGGTATATGCAGATTTTTGATAAGAGATTTGATCATTGGTGATGAAATCTTATGAGTATGGCATTTTTGAATGATTAAATGCATTATTTGGTAAAGTGTAAACAATTAAAATAAATTGTTTATAAGTTTAAGAAATAATTAAAATCTTGTTATAATATTAATGATATTAGATTATGAGATTTTAAGTGATTGATAACATTGGGATATTCTTGAACCCTAGATAATTTATATTATAAATGTTTAATATTTATCCTTTATCTCATTTGATTGATTCTTTATATCGTTGTCATGATCCTCATGTATATATTATGTTGAAAGTCATCATGGCTTTGGTGCATAGATGGAATTGGTATGATTATGACCAAGGATTATTCGGTATAATCATGACCGTAATATTACAAATGATGTTGAAAAAGTTCTCATTGGCCGTAGTGCATTGATGGATAATTTTTGGTACGATTATGGCTATGGATTCTCTTCGGTCAAGGGTGCAAAGATGAATTGTTTTATGGTATGATCAGGACCGTTGATGAAAACACGATTATCTTTGGCCCATAGTGCATGGATAATTCGTGGTCGTGATACTAAAAGAATGTCCCTGGCCTATAATGCAGGGATGAATTGATGATGTGGATTAATTATTGAGCTGAGTCTCAGCAATGAAATATTTATTCAAGGATGTGATAATAATGAATATCCTTGGCCGTAGTGTATGGATAATTCATGGATGTGATATCAACGAATATCCTTGGCCGTAGTGCAGGGGTGATTCTATGTTGTGGATTATTTATTAAGCTGAGACTCAGCGATAAAATATTGATAATAAACTTTTAAATTCGTAGAAGATAGTAGATATCATGCTCTACTTGACTCTTCTAAAATACAGTTGTATGTCTTTGGCCTGTAGTGCAAAGATGAATTGTTAATGAATATCATTGGCCGTAGTGTAAAGATGAATTTATTAGTAATGAGCATGGATTGTGATTTGGTATAACCATGATTTTTGATGTTTCAGGTGAAGATAGGTGATGAAAATTATCTTCGTCCTGGGTGCGAAAAGGAATTCAGAATCACAATTATGATTTTGAGTTATTCATATGATTGTGGAAAGGAATTATTGATTGATGTTATAGGGCTAAAAACATTATTGGTGGACTTTTAACATGGAGAAGATAATAAACCTGATGGTTTATTTGAATCTTTTAATGGATTGTTCGTTTCGCTGCAACTATGGTTGAAAAGTTTTATCATTTACCATATGTACTAAATCTCTGATTTATTATTGACAAAAGCTATTGATAATTTAATTATCTTTAGTTATGATATTCTTTAGTGGGCTAGTTGTGCTCACCCTTTTGCTTCACAATTTCTTCCAGGTAATAAGAGTGTAGATGGGTCGAGCAGGGATAACAGGGGAATAGAACGGTGGTTTATAGCTGTTGAGGTTCTCCCTAAATAGTATGGAAATAATTTTATTGAGAACTTTAGATAAGTGTGTCGTATTGTATACGTCATTTGATATTGAATTTTGGTGAACCGAATAGGGTGAGGGGAACCCAACTTTGGAAGGGTGTTTTGTCACTATCATACAAGATGTCTAATGACATACAATCTCGTGTTATCATAAGACAGGGTTGTGCACATCCACTTGCTGAGTATATCTATGAGCACTACCTATATTATCTTGGAGTTTATTTAAAATATAATTTTCACTTGGAGACAGTGGAGATAGTTATATGTCAAGAGAAGACTCACCATTGGATGGAACATGATAGTAATCTTCTCATTTTTATTTGGGGTCTATTGGGTCAACCAAGGATAATTCTCTGGACATATGATATCTATCATAACTTAGATTCATGGCCTCCTATGTATGAAGTTTTCCTTGAGCACTTTCCAAAGATTTTTATTTCTAAAACAATTTTTCACTGTACCTTTATGTAAGGTGCAATTGTGACATGAGTCAGAGTTGGTATATGTATTTATATTTAAACTCACAGTATACATGTCGTCGTATTTTGCACGACAATTATATAAATGAAGTTGTAAATGATTTTTATAGTGTATTTTCTGGCGACTCAAGATGGGTGATGTATACCTGTTTTGGGGGCGTCACAGTAGGTGCGTTTCATGCGGTAGCGTGTCTTCAAGCTTATTCTATCACATGTGCCATGTGACTTGCGATCTGCACTCGCTTTCTTTATACGAGTCTGGATCTGCATTGTTGTTGCTGCTACTGAATTGTTATGCTGTTTATCCTTATCATGCTTGGTTTCCTTGCTCCACTAGATCTTCACGCCATGTATCCATTAGCCTCATGTCATTAATACCACCAAATTAGGCCATTTCCTACACTTTTTCACCAAAAGGAGTTTTAAGTACATGCAATGCAAAATAACATGAAATGCAACTAAAAATACCCTAAAATGTACTTGAGATGAGCATAGTTCGCGTAAATTGGTATTCAATAAGTAGGTATAAAACCCACTTATCAAATACCCCCAAACTTGAACTATTGCTTGCCCTCAAGCAATACATGCTAAATAACCATGAAAATGCAAAAGCACTACTATGATGCTAAACTACTATGCAAACTAGTCTCACATCATTCCAAATCTAACATAATTTCAGTCCAAAATGCCTCAACGACTTATCCAGATTTAAGAATACAAATTCAAACCAAACTATAGGCATAATATCATACACTCAGATAATTAATAAATGTTATAGAGATGCTGTGTGTGTGTGCTGTGTTCACCAAAACTTGATTTAAGCAAAGAATACACATGCTAAACTGCTCAAAACAAAAAACTATAGTCTAAATCAAGACTCATGTATACTTATGCAACGAAGACTTTTCCAACATATCAAAACAAACTGAGGTTCTACAATGGGTTTAACTGCTTTATTGCTACTCATGAGGGCGATTTTCGCTCTTTCCCGCTGTGTTTATTGCTATATTTTTTTTCTTTTTTTTTCACATGACTGTGCAATGCCTTATTCCATTAGGCACACTGCTACCCCTTAGCGAGCTTTCAACCAACGACTCCCAGACTATAAAAGACCTTAGGGCGCTAGGTGTAAAGACAATCCCCTCGGGCTTACTTACTCAAGTAGTCAGGGCCCCGAAATAAGACTAGCCACGTTATTGCTATTCGTTTTTTTTATACATAGTATACCCATGTTTTCCCAAAGTTTGAAAATCAATGTTTTGCAAGTCTATATCCATGTTCCACATATTTCTCTGTTTAAAACTACATTTTCTATCGAGTAATGCAACACATACTTCTTATACCTACAAGTGATTGTGAACACATTCGTGCATACCGAAAGCATTTAAACAGCAACATGAATTTCATCGTGTAAAACATTATAACTCAGTTCATGTTATCCAAAATACTCAAAAATCCTTCACAATTCACTATCATTATCGGCTAGACAAAAATTTCCATAAAGCAAGAACTTTGTGAGACATGCTAACTAACTAAAATAAAAAATTTCTAACACATAAACAAATAAACTAAACATGCAACATGACAAATAAACATGCAAAATTTTAAACTACTCATGCAAAAACTACATGCAACTATCCTACTACCCCAATACCCCCAAACTTATAATATTTAATGCCCCATTGAATGAAGGTAATGGGTAAAAGAAAACTCCCCTAATGATCGGTGGCACCACCCTCCTCGGGTGGTGAATCTGGTAGTGGATATGGCACTGCTGTCCCAAACTGAGGCCACTCCAGCATTGTTCCTTGTTGTGCAAAAGCCTCGGCCAAGGTCCTCGTGAGACCCGTAGCAAACACTCCGAAGTTGTCATACATGGCGTCGACTTTACGCTCCAACCTTCGGAGCTGTCGATCGCCAGGAACATGGGTAACTCGGGTTGACGGGCCTGCCTCTTCTGTCTGAGAGGGCTGCTGGGATGGCTCGGGGAATGTGGATTGGAGGATAAATCATCATCCTCGTGGGTGCGGTACGCCTCCTGCCCAGTCCTCAAATTTTATAATGGTGGCATGAGTGATGTCCTGGCTTGGGTATTGCATTTGTTCATTGCCCCAGTTACATCCCTGATGAGCACATAGCATGGCTACAACTAATGCGTGTGGAATGCTCCCCGTGGTGCCTCCCCGGAGATATCATAGCATATTCTGGTGAATGAGATGGCCAACATCAATGTACTTTCCGGTGATTATGCCCCATAGAATAATTGCCCTCTCCGCTGTGATTTCGTGCTGATGAGATGAAGGCACTAGCTTGGCACATATGAACAGGTTCCATGCCTTTGCATATCAGTTCAGGGCTGTAGCTGGGAATATGCGTGGCTGATTTGTACCGACTTTATACGTCCATTTCATGCCCGGCAAGCACAACTCAGCAATCACCAACTCCAGGTCTGTTTCCATATGTGCACCGGTGACCCAATTGGCAGCCCTTGTTGGCGGTGTCTCAGTGAGTCTGGAAATGGTTCTGATGGCAGGAGGTCTGTAGTCTATCTCGAACCCGCGAACCATAGAGATACCGCTTATGGTGACTTTGGTATTGACATAAAACTCGCAGACTATGCTCATCGGAATGGGCGTAGGAGTGGCAGTCAATCCACCCCAGCCTCTCTCGTGAATCATGGCACATAACTGACCATCTTGCCCCTCCAGTTTAAAACCGCGTTCCTTGACAAACGTCTTCGCCACGATTCTGTAATACTCTTGCTGAGCTTCCAAATTCAGAAATTTGTTATGGTAGACAATATCTTCCCCTTGACTGCTACAACCCATTCAGAGCCCTTGCTTTATAATGCACTGATGAAATGTGGGTAACTGTAGAACATGGAAGAAATCGTAGATAATCACGTGGTGGAGAGATTGATGGCTTCAATTTTTGTAACTGATAGAGAGAAAGAGACGTGCGGTTATGGAAAGAAAACTGATTGCGCTTCTGATATGTTTCAAATGAGAGTCCAATTTATCTTCAACATGTTTTAAACTTTAAAAATTTTTCCACGTCTGATGTCACGCGCGACCGCGCGACCTCGCGACCGCGCGACCGCGCGACCTGTTAATGTGTTTTGGGCGCGGGCACGTGAATACAGGTTATTATCTGATACGCACGCACGCGGGCGTGCAGTAATATGGTACGGCCGCGCGAGGCTGGCTCCTGTTCTTCCATTTGCATATTCTCTACTGCAGGACAGTGATCATGTTACACCTACATTAACACAAATCTCTCTCGTCAAAGTGTGCATTATTGAACATGCATAATTGATCAAATGAACGCTAAATTGACATCAACCGTTACCCAATGCAATTTCAATTACACACTCACTTATGCAACACAGCAATTTATCAGAAATTAAATAAAGAAGAACTGATTAGAGCAACCTAAGCTAAAGAAATAAAAAGAAAATAGAGATATAAATAATGGGTTGCCTCCCATCAAGCACTAAATTATAGTCAATTAGCTTGACTGTCTCTAATTCTCATGTTGAAGAAAGAGTTAAGGCGACTTTCTGTCTGTCCACCTCACTCCAAAATTTAATGACTTCAGCTTTCGTCAATGGATTTACCTCCAAATCTGAGTTTTCACCAAGTACACAACTTAACGGTTCATAATTCACCAAATGCTAAACTTCATCATTTAGACCTCGATCCACCAAATCAACCCGAAAACACCCTTCTTCATCTGTTGGGAGCTTCATTGCCTTGAAGACATTGAAGGTAACCTCCTGATCATGTACATGCATTGTGAGTTCCCCTTTTTGCACGTCTATCGAAGTCCTGCTTGTGGCTAAAAATGGTCTCCCTAGTATGATTGGTATGCTTTTGTCTTCTTCGTAATCTAAGATGATGAAGTCATCCGGATTGATAAACTTGTCCACCTTAACCAATACATCTTCAACAATTCCCCGTGGATACGTGATGGATCTGTCAGCTAACTATACTGTTATGTTTGTCAGCCGTGGAGCCGGCAATCCCAACTGTTTGAACACTGACAAGGGCATCAAATTTATACTTTCCCCAAGATCGCATAAACACTTATTAAATCTCATTTTCCCAATGGTGCACGGAATTGTGAAGCTGGCCGAATCCTTCAGCGTTTGAGGTAATTTTTGCTGAAGCACTGCACTGCAATCCTCTGTCAAGGCTACTGTCTCAAATTCATCTAATCTTCGCTTCCTTGATAATATACCCTTCATGAACTTTGCATAGCTTGGCATTTGTTCTAATGCCTCGGCGAACAGTATATTGATTTACAGTTTTTTAAAGACCTCCAAAAATTTGTTGAATTACTTATCTTCCCTCTGCTTGTTTAATCTCTGCGGATATGGAACTCGAGGGTGAACTGTTGGTACTGAACTATTAATCTTTTCCTCTGAACCTGGTTTATCCTGCCCGACCTGTTGCGACTCAGATTTTTCCAACTTTTCTTTCTCTTGGGTCATACATTCTCGCTTCTCTCATGGTACAAGCAGCCTCTTTCAATACAAACAGTGCGCAGCACGCGACTTGCGATGTTGTAGTATTTTTCCTAGACCTCAATGTGATCGCTTGGCACTGTTCCTTCCCGTCTCTTCATGGATTTGTCTCTGTATTACTTGGCAATGAACCTTGGGGCTTGTTGTTAATCATACTCGCCATTTTACCCATCTGAGTCTCCAAATTGTTAATAGCCACCGCTTGACTTTTGATCATAACTTCCGTGTTTGCCATGTATTTCAACATCATCTCCTCCACTTCTGATTTCTTTTCTTGCTGAGGTGCAGCTAGAGTGTGATGTTGTTGTTGTTGAGAAAATCCCGGTGGAAATGGTGGTTTTAATTAAACCGTAATTAGACTACAATTTGTGGCCCAGAAATTGTTGCTTCGGTTGAAACTGATTCTACTGATTTCCATGATTGTTTGACCAACTGAAGTTTGGATGATTTCAGTTGTTGGGGTGGTATGTGTTCTAAAACTGTCCTTGGTCTTTCCAGTAATTACTCACATACTGTACCGACTCTGAGCTGATAGCACACTGATGTGTGGAGTGTGACCCCACATAAATCTCAAATAAGAAGGCAACTATAGCACATACGATAGAACACTATCCAAATTATGCTGCTCATGCAAGCGTGTGTCCTCAAGCTTATTCTCAGAGTTGTGCATGCCGCAAACTTATGATCTGCACTCTACTTTGTTGCTTCGAGTCCAGTTCAAAGATTATTATTGCTTCTTCTTTCGAATTGTTATGTTGTTCATCCTTGTCATGCTTGGTTTCCTTGCTCCACTAGATCTTCACGCCATGCATCTATTAGCCTCATGTCATTAATACCACCAAATTAGGCCATTTCCTACACTTTTTCACCAAAAGGAGTTTTAAGTACATGCAATGCAAAATAACATGAAATGAAACTAAAAACACCATAAAATGTACTTGAGATGAGCATAGTTCGCGTGAATTGGTATTCAATAAGTAGGTATAAAACCCACTTATCAGATGCAAGCTAAGAGAATCTCAACATCTTTAGTTTTTTTTCTT
The DNA here is from genome assembly GCA_020205615.1 of Panax quinquefolius. Lineage (NCBI taxonomy): Eukaryota > Viridiplantae > Streptophyta > Magnoliopsida > Apiales > Araliaceae > Panax > Panax quinquefolius. The sequence goes on along the minus strand of JAINUW010000804.1, from coordinate 41,320 downwards.
TTTTCGACATCCTTGAGTTCACAAGGTTTACATCCAGCTGCTGGTTGGCCAGATACATGTTTGAGAAGTTCTTCTTTCTTCTCTGGATAGGCATTTCTTAGCATGTATGACCTTTTCATCTTTCCAGGCTGGTGGATGTTTGGCTCTTTTCTATTGATGTCTCTTGAGCTTCCTAGCCTGGTCTCCAGACTACAAGATTGACCGTGGGCAAGAATTGGTCTTGTAGATATGGAAATCAAGAGCATGGACCAATCTGAGCAGCTTCAGGGGTATATACACATTTACCTGTACACAGTATTTCCAAGGTGTGAGCTCATCTGCATATAACAAGCTACTTACTACTAAACCAAGTTTAGAATAATGTTTGTGCCTAGGATCAGACTCAAAGCGATTAGCTTTTGAACATAGCATGAGAGCCTGCTCTGATACCAATTGTTAGTTCCCAGTAGGCACACAATAGATCTAGAAGGGGGGAGGTTGAATAGATCCTTTCATTTTCAAATACTTTTCTTTTTTATTGTATATTGCTAATGAATTAGCATATGACAAACATAAGAATCTTTTCAAGCACAACGAAATAAGTAAAAGATCCCCTTCATTGATATATTTATAATCATATATACATTTCTCTTAGAGTTAGTTAAGTTGTAAGCAGTTAATACATACATAGCAGTTGTAACAGTTAGGTACATAATGTAAATGACATAAAGTAAATGATACAAGGATTTTAAGTGGTTCGAGACTCAAGCTCCTAATCCACTCTTACCGCTTTCAACTAGCGGTGATTTCCACTAAGGAAGGGCGTTACCACAATCACTAAGATTCCTTCAAGGCCAACAGCCTTGGAACTTCAGTTCACTAAGAACTGTTCAAGGCTAGCAGCCTTGGAACTCCTCTAGTTCCCTAGGAACTCTCCAAGCGTAGCAGGCTTGGAACTTCATTTAGTCCCTCCGGACAAGGACCCCTCAGGCCCTAGCTTCTTCTTGTTGTTGTAGTTGTTGTTGGTGTTGGTGCTGAGCTGCTAAGATGTCTTTAAGCTTGATCATCTTCTATACTTATCAGCTTGGCGCGGTCCTCTTTTCATTCTACTTCGAGTCTGGACCACATCTTCTCTGGTGCAGCTGATCTTCACTCTTTTCTGCTCATCTTCATTTGATGTCAGCTGTGCACCATCACCATCTGGATTTGATAAGTCTCTGAACTTTTGGTTGACTTAGTCTAACACTTAGAAATCCCTGAACCCTTCTTGCATGTTTTACAGACATGATTCTTCTTCTGTTCTTTTTCATCTTTTGGTTCTTGGGGATCTGCAGAGTGGCTCTCTTTATCTTCTTTGTGCTCTGCCACTTTTCTGAATGCTATTTTCTTGGCCTTCTCGGCTCTCAGCTTAGCTGCCATCTTTAATGGCATTCTCATCTTTGTTGAGTGAAGCTCTCGTCAGCTTAAGTCCTTCTTCAAAGCTGCTTCACTTCCACCTATGTAGTCTCAATATCACTGAGACTTGTTCTGTTAATCTCTAGTGGAACTCGTAGAGTAAACAATAGGATTCCAATAACTCAACGACTCTATAACTTAGCAATTATCAGCAACTCTTGATCTTTGAAGCTCTGTTGATTTATACTCCTTCCCAATCTTCCCATTGGAAAGTAGCCGTTAAAATATTTTTGAATTGCCTCGCGGATCTCGAGTTATTTGGTGCAGACTGCAGATGTGACATGACATGACTTTATGACACTGTAGTCTACTATTTGACCTACCCATCAGAGATGTCACTTTTATATCTCGGGCAGGTAGTCAACTTTATTACCTCCTTCTGATTTCTCGATCAGAGGTTGTCCTTTTGCATCGATGCTCTCAATAAGCTTTGTTCGAATATCAATCTTCTGGTTGAACCATTGCCAATGCTTCAATCCTCAGTTGTTCGAACTCTACAATTCTAATGCATATCTTCTTGGACCTGATCGTAGTGTCTAGTTAACAGGAAGAGACAACACTACGATCTTGACGAGTGTTCATTAGCTCTCTAATGTGGAACACCTCTTCCTTTTCTTGTGCGATTAACCAACACTTACATTTTGCCTCGGCGCTCTCGAATCTCGATGGCTTGACTTTTTGTTCTGGCCCCTTCTGAATAGCAAGACACTTCATATTTGTGGCGTGTCCAACTCACTTTCTCATTGTGATCTCCTATTCATTTATCATCAATGGACTGACCCAATGCTTAATCACTTTAGCCTTGTTCTTCAGAAGCTGACCAGTATCTCTGTGTGCATTCCATCAATTCTTTCTTTGTTTGGCAAACACTACGATCCTGGTTTCTTCCAAGATTGTTGTCTTCTATTTCCTTGACAGCTACTGCCTTTGCTGACTTTCCTTAGTTAGTTACTGAAGTCTTCTTCTGATCAACTTGTGGAAGACTTCATCTTGAATGACTTTACAACTCAATCTGGATGCTGATTGGGTTGATGCTTAGATCTTCTGTTAGCTTGCATGCCATTCGTTGAGTGCTCTCTAGTTTCCTTCAGGTGGAATGTATCTTTGCAGTACCAACCAGAGACTTCATTCCATTGGATATTCTGGGAGTGCTCATTTGTTGAGAATCATATTTGCTCTACTATTCTACCTTGGCGTTGTGAGCACATCTGTTGAAGTCTTAGTTCTACACTCTACGATTCACTTTCTACTTTGTGTAGACACTTCGAACTCGAGATCAGATCTTGACACTCTACGATTTTTGACTTTGTGTTCATTGTCTTCATCTGATCTTGCTCGACTACGATCTCTGCCTTTGATATGATCAGTAGATTCTACGACTCTGAAGTTTACGGTTATTGATTTGGCTTTGACATCAGTAGATTCTATGACTCAGAGAGTAGTCTATGATTCTTGACTTGGCTTCGCCATTAGTAGACTCTATGATTCAGAGAGTAGTCTACGATTCTTGACTTGACTTCATCAGCAGACTATGGCTTTGAGGAAGTTCTCTTCGACACACTACGATCCTTCCTCATCTCTCCTGGCAGTCTACGAACTCTGAGATCTACTATCTTGCAGATCGCAATTACGCCTTGTGACACTCTCGAGTTTTCCTCGACTCTCTGGCGGACTACAATTTACGGTGTGCGAAGCTTTCGACGATCGATAAAGCTTATCTATTACATCATAAGATCAACCTAACATGCTTGATCTTTCTATATTTATATTCCTTGTACATAATTTCTTTTTAAGGACTTTACAAAGCTCTTTTGCTTATGTAGGATCAAACTAACATATTTGATCAATTCATTCTAAGTCCTTGTACATATGTTTCTATTATATATCAAAGAACTTTATAGCTTTTCTTAATGTAAGCATACTTGCATATTCATTCATATATATCATAATCAAATCATATATAAATAGGAATAACATTCACATGCTTATTCCTGACAGGTTAGATTCAGAAAGGCGTAAGGTTTTATAAACATGGTTTTCATCTTTTAACTTTTCATTCAAAAGGTTATGATTCAAACTCCAAACCTACTAAAACATCTTGCAATAGGTACCGACACATGTTTAAGAAGTATGTATGTTCTTGAAGTTAAGACTTCTTGCATCAAACAATCAAAACAAAACAAAACAAACAAAATCGATCCATCGCAAAGACTTTTCACGTAAGCGAACATTTACACTATAGGACACCCCGCAAGGGCGGGCATGTCCTCTGCTAACATCTTCCCCCCCCACCGGGGCGGGCCTCATATATAGCATGACCCCCGCCGGGGCGGGCATGACTGCTGCCTTATGATAACAGGTATCCCCTACTTCGATCTTTCAAGCTATTTTCAACCCAACAACCATCCAAACAATAATTTAATGATGTATAATTGGTATAAACTTGCTACGAAACATCCCTAGCATGCTTCTAACACTTCCAAACATACAAACAATTAAATTCAAGGATTAATTCAAGATTTTTGCCATTTTTCCAAAGTTTAACACAATTAGCGATTCTCTTTACTACAGATTCGTTACTTGACCAATTTACTTCGTTTAACTTTCGTTGATTTTGTATTTAACCATATTAACAATGTCTAGCATCAAGTTACACATTCTAGCATGCTTCAACCATAAACTTTTCAACTCAAAACAAGTATTGTTGTACTTTTCTAAGAACTTTGTAAAACTTGAATGTAAGAACATATAGAAGAATATTACCTTCTCTAAAGTTGAATTGCTACTCTAGCTTCAATTTGCAGATTGTATAAGCTCAATCCAACCACACTCACACACAACTTGAAGTTTTTAACAGAGAATTTAGCAACATGATTGTGAATGAGAAGGGCTCCATTTATAGGAAAGCTTGTGACCAAATTTGGCTTTACTCAATGAATTAAACCATTGGAATGGAGAAGAAGCTGATGGTTATGAAGGATTTGGTAGAAGAGAACCATATAGACCACTCCACTTCTCATGATTTGCTAGCTTTGTATTTTGTAAGGAGGGACTAGGCGAATGGCCTATTACGTGAAGAAGAAAATAGAGTGACACTCAATTTGGGAAATTCTAATACTCAGCATTTTGTATTACTACTAGCACACCTAGGTTTATTTCACACTTTGTCCACAAATGAGCATACATATACACCCACTCATACATTACACATAAAATCATATACTCCAATAATATTTACCCTAGACTAGGATATAATTTAATTTGGTACCAATATTACTTCCTATTCCAATTCTACATAGATATTAAAATAATCACTTACTATCAATTATTTATTTAATCAAAGTTATTTTTTCCCATAGGTCTAGAATACACATTTAAATACCCCTACACACAACTTGATGTACATAAGGCTTTTTCACATAACTTTATAAATTACATAAGTTAAGCTTACTTTTTATCATATAGTTTTATATAATAATTCCAATGTCACACCACATCTTATATTGAATGAAAAACCTTATTATATATGATTTCTCCTTACATGCTATTATTCATGATAATTAATGAATAACAATTAGTCAATGACATTATTTATTTATTAATAATACTAATTAATTTAATCCATTTCATCATTAATAAATTAATACTTTCTCATCCAACCACTTTGCCACACTAAGCATAATTTCCACAAGCTTAAACTAAGCTTCTCATCACTTTTGCTACATTACTTAATTATCATATACTTAGTCAATTAAATTAATTACCACAACTCATGCCAATACTATATATATTTACATTCAAATAAATATGCAACAATCTTTATTCTCAACATTATAATTTATTAAAATTCGCAGGTATTACATCCTCCCTCCCCCTTATAAGAATTTCGTCCTCGAAATTGTATAAGGTTACACAAATAAATGGGGATAATCCCTTCGCATCATATCTTCTAATTCCCATGTGGCCTCTTCGGTATCGTGGTTTCGCCAAACCACTTTTACAGAAGATATAATTTTATTCCTCAATGTTTGCTCTTTTCTATCTAGTATTTGAATAGGAATTTCCTCATACGTTAAATTTTTCTCTACTTGAATAGGCTCGTAGGTGATCACGTGTCTACAGTCGGGCATGTACGGACATAACACTGAAATGTGAAACACGTTGTGAATGTGTTCCAATTTAGGTGGTAATGCACCTTTGTATGCCACTTCGCCCACTCGTTTCAATATTTCAAATGGTACTATGAACCTTGGACTCAATTTCCCTTTCTTTCCGAATATGATCTTTCCCTTCCAGGGAGACACCTTCAAAAACACAAAACTACCAACTTCAAAGTCTCGGTTTTGACGATGCAAATCGGCGTACTTCTTTTGACGATCTTGAGCTGCTACCAATCTGGCCCTTGTTGTTTTTACCACGTCAGACGTTTGTTGAACTAATTCTGGTCCCAAAAGTCATCGTTCTCCGACTTCGTCCCAACACAATTGTGTTCTACATTTTCTCCCGTAAAGAGCTTCATATGGCGGCATAACAATACTCGCATGATAACTATTATTGTAAGCGAATTCTACTAATGGTAAGTGGTCGTCCCAGTTACCCTTGAAGTCCATCACACAAGCTCTAAGAATATCCTCCAACGTTCTTATGGTTCGTTCACTCTGCCCGTCAGTTTGAGGGTGATAAGAAGTAATTAGTCTCAACTGAGTTCCCATTCTTTCTTGTAAACTTTTCTAGAATTTTAACGTGAAGCGCGGATCTCGATCGAAGACAATTGACACCGACACTCCATGTCGCGATACGATTTCCTTTACATATAAGTTTGCTAACTGGCTCAAATTGAATAGGATCTTGATAGGTAGAAAATGATCTGTCTTTGTCAGTCGGTCTACGATAACCCAAATGGCATCATAACTCTTCTGTGTGATCGGAAGTCCAACCACGAAGTCGATCATAATGTGATCCCATTTCCATTCTGGTATTTTCCAGTGGTTGAAGTAGTCTACTTGGCCTCTAGTGTTCTTCTTTGACTCTTTGACAAGTAAGACATCTACTAATGCACTCTGCAACTTCTCTTTTCAAATTAGGTCACCAAAAGTGGTTTTGAAGATCCCGATACATCTTTGTGCCTCCTGAATGAACATAATACGTCGTATTGTGTGCTTCGTGCAAGATTTCCTCTCTCACTTTGGTTACAGCTGGCACCCATACTCGACCCTCAAATCTCAATATACCATCCTTATCTACTTTGAACTTTTCTTCCTCATTTCCTTCCATTCTCTTTCTTATCTTCTCACATTCTTCATCTTTCTCTTATGCTTCCTTTATTCTATCCAATAATATCGGGTGAGGTTCCATCATGAATAATTTTCCTTTTGCTTCTTTCGGTACTTCCACCTCTATTTCCAACTTTTCCATTTCTCTTATTAATTCCTCTTGAGTTGTCAATTTGAATAATTTCTCCCTTCCTTTCATACTCAAAGCGTCGACAACTACGTTTGTTTTTCCCGGGTGATAAAGAATTTCGCAGTCGTAATCTTTGATTAATTCCAACCACCTCCTTTGTCACATGTTCAACTCTTTTTGTGTGAAGATATATTTTAGACACTTGTGGTCCGTGTATATCTCACATTTTTCTCCATATAAATAATGCCTCCAAATCTTTAAGGCAAAAACTACCGCTGCTAACTCTAAGTCATGGGTAGGGTATCGTTTTTCAAAATCTTTCAACTGTCGTGACGCATATGCAATGACCTTGCCATGCTGCATTAGCACACAACCAAGTCCTTTATGCGATGCATCACTATACACCAAAAATCCTCCCGTATCATCTGGTAATGATAATATAGGCATCTCGCTCAACATTCTCTTCAATTCATGGAAACTCTCCTCGCATTTGTCTATCCACACGAACTTCACTGCCTTCCTCGTTAGATTGGTCAGCGAAGTTGCTATCTTAGAAAAATCTTGGATAAATCTTTGAAACTCCTTACTTCTGTTGACGTCTTCGGTTGTTCCCAGTTACTTACCGCCTCCACTTTTGCTGGATCCATGAAAATTCCATTTTGATCTATCACGTTGTTAGAGTTTATGCCCTAGAGGCCAATTATTTGATATAATTGCTTAATGTTTTGATATTATATTTGATTGAATAAATGAATGATTTTATTATGGTTTTATTTACTGCGTTATATAAATGTTAACATAATAAAAATCCTTAGAATAGTGATACAAATTATATAGTTTTAAGTATGTGACTTGAACATGAGATTATATAATTACAATTAGTATCATTGTTCTTAAATGTCCCTAGTCGAGTATCATTGTTGATGGGACAACAATGATGCATTGAGACCAGTATGTGGATTGATTGATGACCAAATCTCATTGGTTATAAATATATGAGATATTAAGTCAATGCATAGGTACATGTTAGAGAACGATGTACTGGATAGACCCACCATGAGAATTCTATGTGGAGCATTATGCGAAGTGTCATTAGCGATTCTCATAGAGACAATGATGTAATAATCCTCCGACCTGAAATCACTATATTAGTACATGGGAATTTATGTGCTTTGATATCATCAAAGGTCACCTTTAATAGGGTGGACTATAAAGGTGATTATTGGGTACATCATGAATCGTGTGAGGATCTAGATGGAATTTAACCCTCCTATGTATTAGGGGTGATATCCATAGGCCTCTTGATTGAGTAGGACTATGAAATGCATGGCCATGCTCAAATAGTGATTTGTTTCATATAGTCTACTCATTGATCAAGAAAACTCAGATTAATTATGAAGAGTATGACACAATCCATGACTCGAGTTTAATAAAGGATATTAATGTTAAAAGGATTAAATTACATTGAAACATTGGTCATGAAAAGGTTGCATTGAATCATCGATCTTATTGTTACTTGGGTAGCAGTGATTCATTACTAGATGCCGCTCACTGTTTATAATTTTATAATATGATTTTGAAATTATTGCCAATGTAATAATAACCTATAGGGTCACACACATAAAACGTTATTAAAAGAGGATTAATTTAAATTGTAAGGATTTAAATATATCAATATGATTGATAGTATTTAAATCACAAATTTAAATTAAAAGGATGATTTGTATATATATAATTAAATGGATGATTTATATATATATATATATATATATATATAATTAAGTAAGACTTAATTAAGATATAATATATATATATAAATTCGGATTTTATTTTAATTAGATTAGGGTTTTGATTAATTTCGATTTATTGCTATATATATGATATATCAGCGTTTTAGGGAAGTTAATCATAACCAAAACCCTAGCCGCTCTTAGAGAGAGACTAGAGAAATTTTTTGAAAATCCTAATCCTTGGTGGCTAGTACCGCAGTTCTCTTCACTACAGATTGTGTGACGATTTGCTGGACGTTCGTGTGGATACCGTAGAGGCGCGGTTCTGATTGGATTGCGTAAGGGATTCGAAGCCGTTTCAGAACTCTTTCATAATCGGTATAATATCTAAACCACTAAAATAATTTCTGTTTCGCATGGATCCTATTTTTGGGTTTCGAAAATTGCTTTAATTATTTAATATTTGCGCTGTGTTTTTGTGCCGAAATCCCTACACACGTGTCCTAAAAATTGAACCTTCTCCATCCAAAATTCACATTTTGAAAATTTAGCGTACATCTTTTCCCTTCTTAATGCTTCCAATACCATCTTCAGGTGTTCGGCGTGCTCTTTCCTTAGTCTTTGAATAAATCAAAATATCGTCGATAAATACTACTACGAACTTATCTAAGTATGGCTTGAAAACTCGGTTCATCAAGTCCATGAATGCTGTTGGAGCATTAGTTAACCCAAATGACATCACTAGAAATTCGTAATGTCCGTAACGAGTTCGGAACGCCGTCTTTGGTATGTCCTCCTCTCACACTTTTAACTAATGATAACCTGTTCGTAAGTCTATCTTGGAAAAACACTTTGCTCCCTTCAATTGGTCGAAAAGGTCGTCTATCCTTAACAACAGATATCTATTCTTAATCGTCACTCGGTTCAATTCCCGATAGTCGATACAGATCCTCATCGATCCATCCTTTTTCTTTACAAACAACACTGGTGCTCCCCAAGGAGACACACTTGGCCGGATGTAACCCTTATCTAGCAACTCTTGCAATTATATCATCAATTCCTTCATTTCTACTGGCGCCATACGGTATGGGGCTTTTGAAATCGGTTCGGTTCCCGGTGCTAAGTCTATTATGAATTCGATTTCTCTACCTGGCGGAAGACCAGACCGATCGTCTGGAAACACGTCTTGGAAATCTCTCACAACTGATATATTCTTCATTTCTACTCCCTTTTTTTGGGTATCCACTATATAGGCTAAATAACCTACACATCCTTTCTTTAACAATTTCTTGGCCTGCATCATCGTAAGGTAACAAGATTGCTTGAGCGATGAGCTACCATAAAATACTACCTTAGACCGATTTGAGGTCTAAAGGTTCACAATCTTCTCTTTACAATCGATTATCGCAGCGTGGCTGGATAACCAATCCATTCCTAATATCACATCAAACTCTCCCAGTTTTATCGGAATTAAGTCTACATTTAGTTCGTGACCTCTAATGTTTGCACAACAGTTTCGGTAAGCAAACTCTATGGAAATTACTTCCTTATTTGCAATCTCTATATTCAACAAATTTTCTAAGCGTTCAGGGGGTAGGTTTAATCGATTAGCAAATTCTTTAAACACAAATGAATATGTAGCACTCGAATCAAATAATACATAGGCACTTATATTATTGATTAGGAGAATACCTGACACCACGTCCTTTGGAGTCACTGCGTCCTGGACATTCATGTTAAAGGTTCGGGCAGTTGGTCGGTTAGATTGTGTTGGTCCGCCGATCATCAGCTTGCTGCCCCCTCCCTGTTGGTCGCTTCCTCCGCTGCTCCCATTCTTTGGGCAATCCTTGATTTGATGCTCAGTTGAGCCACACGCGAAATATCCCTTGATCTTTTTCGGCTTTGGGTAGTTGGGTGAAATGTGCCCTTCCTAGCCACAGTTGTAGCAGACGCTGCACCCCTTCCAGCACTCCCCTTGATGGTTCTTCCTATATTTTGAGCAAGCGTCACTTCTTTTCTTAAACCCTCCCTGATAACTTTCTGACTGACTGATTCTTTGGTTGTTGGTATTGTTGTTGTTGTTGCGGTTGTCCCATTTCCTCTTTCCCAGATGACTTCCACCGTTGCTACTCCCCCAGCATTCTTGTTCTTCTTCTCCTTGTTGTATTGGCTTAATGCCTCACTACCTCCTTCAGCAATTATCGCCTTATCCAATAATGTGGCGAACGAGTCTATTTGAAGGACTGACACCTTGTTGAACAACCAAGGTTTTAGTCCAAGTTCGAAGCGTTGAGCTTTCTTTCCTTCGGTGTCTACTTGATGTGTTGCGAATCGTGCGAGTTCGTTGAACATGGCCGCGTACAGCGCCACTGTCATCTCCCCTTGTTTCAGTTCTAGAAACTTTACCTCCATCCTATTCTTCATGCTCTTTGGGAAGTAATTCTCGAAGAACAAAGTCTTAAACCTTTCCCAGGTTATTGTCCCTTCTCCTGCCCTCTGTTGATTTGCTTCCCACCAGTAGTTTACTTCACCCATCATCATATATGTAGCGAACACGATTTTCTGGTCTTCACCCATACGAGCAATGACGAAGGCTTTCTCCATTTCCTTGATCCACATTTGCGCTATGATAGGATCGGTAGTACCCATGAATTTTAGAGGTCCTACACTCTTAAAGTCCTTGAAGTTTGTGACCGGAACTACTTGGAGAATGGGTGGTACTGGTTCTTTTCTTCCCCTAAGAGCTTCCCCTAACAAATCCCTAAGCCTCTGAATGGGATCTACTTGTCCTCTCTCATCATTAATCGACTCTTCCGGTGCAGTTAATCTACATCTGGGCGGCATTTTTTGCATCACAAAACTCCCATTTTTATTATATAATTATATTACTTAAACAATTCTCCATAAAAAGAAATAAGATTTCATAACACATAAGATGTGACGCCCCCAAAATAGGTCCAATCCATCCAACCTATTCTGAGTCGTTAAATACAGGGTACAGAAAACAACTACAACTTTATTATTACAATTGTCGTGCAAAATACAACAACACATATGTTGTGAGTTTTGATACAAATATATATACCAACTGTGACTCTTGACACCAACTTGGATAGCACATCACAATGGCACCTTACATAAAAGTACAGTCAAAAACTATTTTAGAAATTAAAATCTTTGGGAAATGTTCAAGAAAACCTTCGTACATGGGAGGCCATGCGTCTAGGTTATGATAGATATCATATGCCCACAGAATTATCCTTGGTTGGCCCAATAGACCCCAAAGAAAAACAAAAAGATTACTATCAAGTTCTTTCTAATGATGAGTCTTCTCTTGACATATAACTATCTCCACTGTCTGCAATTGAAAATTATATTTCAACCAAACTCCAAGATCATATAGGTAGTGCTCGTAGATATACTCAGTAAGAGAATGTGCAACCCTGTCTTATGATAACACGAGGTTGTATGTCATTAGACATCTTGTATGATAGTGGCAAAACACCCTTCCAAAGTTAGGTTCACCTCACCCTATTCGGTTCACCAAAATTAAATATCAAATGACGTATATAATAAGACACACTTATCTAAAGTTCTCAATAAAATTATTTCCATACTATTTAGGGAGAACCTCAACAACTATATACCACCGTTCTATTCCCCTGTTATTCCCGCTTGACCCGGCAACACTCTTATTACCTGAAAGGAATTATGAAGCAAAAGGGTGAGCACAACTAGCTCAGTAAAGAATATCATGACTAAAGATAAATAAATTATCAATAGCCTTCATTAGTAATAAATCAGAGATTTAGAACATATGGTAGATGATAAAACTTTTCAACCATAGTTGTAGCGGAACGAGCAATCCATTAGAAGAGTCAAATAGACCATAAAGTCTATATCATCTCCATGTTAAAAGTCCACCAAAAATGTTTTATCCTTGTAACATTAAGCAACAGTTCATGTCCACAATCATATGAAAAACTTATAATCATAGTTGTGGTTCTAAATTCTTCTTCTCATCCAGGACGAAGATAATTTTCATCACATGTCTTTACCTGAAACATCAAAGATCATGGTTATACCAAATCACAGTTCCTATTCATAGTCATACTAATAGGTTCATCTTTTCACTACGGGCCAAAGATATTCATCAACAGTTCATCTTTGCACTAAAGGCCAAAGACATTCAACAATAGGTCATCTTTGCACTACAGGCCAAAGATATTAATATCTCAAAGAAATATATAATCATTTCAGAATTTATATAAACAATAATTATAACCATATTGATCAATTCACCTTTGCACTTAAGCTAAAGATATTCAATTATAAATTTAATGGTCACGATCATACCAGTCAACGATTCAACTTTGCAGTACTGGCCAAAGAGAACCCATAGTCACGATCATACCAATAATCTACCCATCTTTACACTCAAGTCAAAGAGAAATATCATAATTAGGGTTATAAAAATGTTATATATGATAATAAAAATAATATGATCAAAAACTACATTTAATTTCAAGAGTAAGATTCATAAATCAACGATAATTTTGTCAGAAAAAGATACCAATTTTGTCATGAATAGTACCCATAAATAGTAACTCATGAATAGTAACTCGTGAAAAGTAACTCATGATTAGTAACTCATGAATAGTAAATCATGAATAGTAACCCGTATTCGTACATAGTACCGTATACATAAATAATATCATATACATAAATAGTGCCATATACATGAATATAGTGCCGTATACGTGAATAGTAACCCCGAGATGAAAAAGTTAGAAATTCCATAATAAAACTCATATCAATAATTCGACATAATGATATTGAAGAAAATAATATCATTTAAGAAGAAAATAACATCCCTTACAATCTCTTAAAATCCCTTACAATCCCTTACCTCAAAAGAGCAGTACTTCTGTTTGAAATATCGAATATGAAGTTGAAGGAAACTTGCACTGATTAGCGACTCTCAAAATATTCAAATACTCACAAAAATATGTTCGATAATATAGAGAGAGAAAACTTATGTTTCTGGTGTGATTTTCAATTCTAACTTAGGACTCTATTTTTAGGAAAATGTTAGAACGCCAAAGTAGACTTGACCTGTTACCTGATGGCTTTACCTACTACTATTGCCACCCACCACATTTGAAATAAAATTTGAGCATATTTCTAACCAACCAAAAGTGGGGCCCACCAATTCTAGAATTTTCCACCAAAATAATAAATTCAGAACTTCAACAATTTCTGAACCAGTCACCTCTTAAAATTCATAACAAATCATACGTTCATTTTTAACGGTTCAAAATTTGTGGACATATACTCAACTTATATATGTATAACATATCCAAAAATCACAACAATCCAACGGTCAGATTAAAAATTATAACTCACGCAATATATCTCAAGAACACTAGTTTGATTTTTAATACCTCCATTCCGATAAAAATACTGATAAAGCACCTCAACATTAATTCCTTCAATTATATGCACATAAAAAATAAATATTTCCTTATCCTATAAATCAATAAATAATTATTCACAAATAATATTACAGAATCACAATAATGACAACCAGGCCGTTCCCAGGAAAGAGGGGGTTTTCCCAATACAAACCATACTCAGACTGTATGAACTTCTCAGGGGTCCTTTCTGCGAATTGTGAATTTATGCTCTGTAACTCAAATTTATCCTTCACCTTGTTCACCTCAAATTTATCCTCGCATTCAAACTCAAGCTCATACCCAAGTGCTACAACAGAAAACAACGGGTATGGCTTTCCCAATACAAACCATACTCAGACTGTATGAACTTCTCAGGGATTCTAATCCCTATCTTCCTTCATCAGTCATTCAGGCAACAAAGTTTTAACAACCCCACAACTTGGTATGTATAATACTTGCTACTCTTAAGTACTTGTGAGCGCATAAGTCATTAACACATAAGCACATAAAGTCTTTTATCATTTTATCCTCAATGAATTTCCCTCAATTCATTCCTTAGAACTCGATAAGAGTTTATCACCTCTATATTTTCGATCTCCTAGAAGGTTATAGCCTTTGGTTTCCCCACCTAAAGTTCATAACCTAAGGCTTTGATACCAACTTGTGACACCCCCAAATCCGGACACTTCATCCCCACCAGTTTGGTGTTCACTTCATCGATTAAATCATAACTAACTACCCATAAACCAAGGATATAATTAAACTAAAAAGTTTAAACAATAAATCTCCCATTAAAGGGTTACATAATCTCAAATAAATCCCAAGTCATCTAACCTTTATTATAATCATCAACGGAAAATTAAAACATGTTCATAAATAAATCTATTACATAAGCTTCATAAATAAAATATAAATTAAACATTTTCATCTAATCAAGCACTTTGTCATTGCCCTTGCTTGTAGAAAGCTCTTCAAACTTCTTAACTTCATCTGCATTGTTTTGTGCAAGAGTGAGCAAATAATTACCCACAAGAAAGATAATATACAATAACGTTTTATGAATGGCAATTAACTGAGCTTTTAATGGTAAAGTGTTCTTACCGGAACAATAAACTTTAATTCAACAGCTATGAGTTCAAAGGAATAATGAACGTTTAAGTTAACAATAGATAACAACATCAAAGAATACACTAAGGGTCACAAGACCACGAACTCTATCCTAGGTTTCCAAGTATTTCTACTTTAACCTTTAACAGTCTAAAAGACCATAATCATCATCTATGTCCTAGGTTCACAGGTGTTTTCTCATCAGAACCTTTAATCTCTAAACGACTATATGGACCATCATTCCGTACTCCAGGTGATCAGCCCTTTGTACTATATATTGCACAACATTTTAACGCTATTGCGTTGCTCTAAAATAATCCCCTGATATAGGGTTGTTCATCTCAGCTTAGATTTTCAGGTTCCGAACCAAAGGAAGTTTGGTTGGGAATTAACTTCAAAGGAAGTCTAGATTTTTAGAACGCTCATCAACCAAGTACTGGTTAAATCAGATAGGAACCAATAACTATTCAAGGGTTTGACTATAATATCTTCATGAACAAGATATATCGATGAATCAATAAGGGTTAGAGTATTAAAAATTTCTAAGTGGAACAAATGTTATCATTGACAACATGCTTTCAAAGTTGTGTGAGTACATAAACAAACGAAAGGAAGTTTGGTTTGGGTAGACTTCAAGGGTAATTTAAAGTTTAGAACATTCATCAACTAAGGATTAGTTGAATCGGTAAAGAATCGCTAAGCAACTTAGAGTTCAGTACAATAATGTAAGATAGTACAATGATATTGAAGAATGAAGTTCAAACAACAGTTATTAGTAGCTGAATAAACACACTTCTTACAATAATAATATAGACTTTGAATAAAGAGATAAAGATTAACTAACTTGCTCAAAAATAAATGAGTACAGACTTTGAATAACCAAGGTAATTTCGATTGGAATAAAGAAACAAAGATTAACTAACTTGCTCAACAATAAATGAGGGTTAAAGAACTTGCATGACAATAAATTGTTAAACAAGAGATTAGAAATAGAGAATTTGCATAAGTATAACATAATAGTGAAAAGTAACCTTCTTGAATAATAAAGTAGCAAAGGTTAGGGATCTTGCCTCGTGCGTAGGTTAAACAATCACTACTCACGTTCACCCCACGTCCTACACATACCATATGTATCGACTGTAAAATCCCAAATTTTACGAATAAAGATTTAATTTTCTCGAAATAATTTTTTGAATATTATGGTGTGAATTTGAGATAATGTTATAGTTGTGGGTAGTATTTATAAATTTTGCAAAGTATGCAAGTTGCTATATAATATTCGATTGGTCGGGGAATATTCGTTTTAACAGGGAATATTCGTACGACGACACAATCATTGGTGGACCCCATAACAAAATTATTGTCGGATTGAGAAAACGACAAAAATATTTTATGAAAATAACGGCGAAAGTTTTACCGTTAATACTGTTGAACTACTTGGTAGTAAAAGTATAGGAATACGCGTGGTTGCATAGTAGCACACTGTATTAATTATTGATGCTTACGTGAGAAGTTACTTAGTTTTGTTCAATTTATTTCTTCGGTAATTGTTGCATAGTATTTCACTTTATTTGATTCAATTATTGTCAATATTTTATTAAATCAATAATTGAGATAACAATGTTGTTAATATTATTATTTGCATTATTAACGATGTCTAGAAGTTCTGCCAAGGAGAGGTTTGGTCACCTAATTGCGCGCCAATAGGGAGAAATCCTTATTGGAAAGCCCCCTCTTTCCTGGGAACGACCTGGTCGATTAATAATGTGAATTGTAATAATGATGATGAGTTCTATTTTATTAGTATTATTAATGTAATAAAACTGAAAAGCTTTTTATATAAAATAGAATACTTTTATAAAGTTATTCGTTTTATTAGACAATAATTAGAATATATTATATTTTATTATGCATAGTGTTTGCATAGTGCCTACATAGTATTTGCATAGTAAAAATCTTTTTATATAAAACAAAATACTTTTATAAAGTTATTCGTTTTATAAGGCAATAAATATAATATATTATATTTTATTGTAAACCAATCTGGACCATCCGTTTAAAAGTAAATCAATCTGGGCTATTCATGGATTGGTTACTATTCACTCCATTCTTCTATAAATAGAAGCTCATTCCTCCATTATTTCTTACGAATTCACTGAAACTCTAGAGAGAGAAACTATAGAGAGAAAGAAGAAAAGTATTCTGCTACTTCACTACTTCTTTATCCAGTTCTTCTTTATAAGGTAAGGGGTATTATTTCTTTCGTATTCATGAAGAGAACTTCATTATTCCATTCCTTATTATTATGTTGGAATAACTTTGTATGTCTGAACCTGTAAACATGGTGATATTATTACATTATTCCATTCCTTATTATTATGTTGGAATAACTTTTGTATATATGCAATCACCGCATATATGGTGAAATTCTTCTATTATTCCATTCATTTATTATTCTATTGGAATAACTTTGTCATCTGCAATACTGGCATGCATGGTGATTTCTGTTGTTATTCCATTCTTTATTATTACATTTAGAATATCCTATCGGTCAAATATTACGCCTAACTTTGGTTCCGTTAATTATTATTTTGTTGGAATAACTTTGCATGTCATGAAATCTACCGTATGCATGGTGATTTCTTTTATTATTCCATTCTTTATTATACTCGGTTGGTTAAAGTTTTTACTTCTATACTCCATGAAATTAGTGGAATATCCTTGATATTTAAACTTCATCCAAAGATATCTTTTCATGGAAATATTCTTCCCTCGAGCATTCTTGAATTTTACTCTACAAAGAAGTATCATGTTGACAATTTGGACGTTATTAGTTCCTAGATAATTTAATTCTTGAACTTGTTTTATTGAATTATTATGTCATTGTGATGATGAGTATGTTGGTTATTATGTGAAAACATGAAAGTTTCTTAGAAATCACAAACGGTTGAAAATCTGATTTTGGTGAAAATAGAACATAAAATTCAATTGTCCATATCTCCTATTATATTTTGAATTTTTGAGTGTGGTCAAGTCCTAGAGTTAGATCTATGAGTTTCCTAACTTATCCAAGTGGAATCACTGGAAAAGGTGTTATAGATTTTCGTGTGGACTGATTTTAGCAAAGTACGAAAAATAACAAAATATGAAAAAGGCTGCTGCCACGATTTTAAAAGGGCTGTTTCGGCCACTTAATTTATGAAAAAAATTCTGGCCTTTTGGGACATGAAAGTATATGGTATAAAGTACCTCCTGTCCAAAAATGAGCTCATTCCGACTTAAAATGAGCAAGTTATGACCATTTCAATATTTAGGTTTTTCCGACGAAAAACGCTATAACTGGAGTTCTATAACTCCGATGACCATGAAATTTAACTAGAAGATCACGTTAACATATGTAAGATCCTGCCAAGATTTGGGAATTTCTAGAGTTAAACTTGAGGTAGCTAATTTCTTAAGGAATCAATTAGAAATTGAATTTTGAAAAATAGTAAATAAATTTTAAAAATTCCGAGAAAAATATATGTTCATTATGGGACTATATTCTGCTAAATCCCAGAAATGAAATATTTTTGGGACTGATTTGGTATTTTTCATGAAAATGCACTAGTTATGAGTATATGAGTTAAATATGTTATGTAATGTAACAAAATTAGAAAATAGGATTTTATGGCTTGGGAATCCTATATAAGGTATATGCAAATTTTTGATAAGGGATTTGATCATTGGTGATGAAATCTTATGAGTATGGCATTCTTTGGATGATTAAATGCATTATCTGGTAAAGTGTAAACAATTGAAATAAATTGTTTATAAGTTTAGAGGTGATTAAAATATTGTTATAATATTAATAATATTAGATTATAAGTTTATTAAGTGATTGATAATATTTGGATAAATTTAAAGTCTTTAATATTTATCCTTGTTTTAGTTTGATTAATGGTGATATCATTGTCATCATCCTCATGCTTATATGGTGATGAAAGTTATCTTTGGCTTACGTGTGAAGATGGACTGTTGTTTATTGAATTATATATCTTTGGGTTACGTGTAAAGATGGATTGTTGATTATTGGTTTATTTGTTGTATATCTTTGGCTTACATGCAGAGATGGTCTTGGTATGATTATGACCAGGGATTATTCGGTATAGTCATGACCATTGATGATTTAAAGAATATCCTTGGCCCGTAGTGCAGGGGTGATTCGATGATGTGGTTTATTTATTAAGTTGAGTCTTAGTGATAAAAAAATTGATGAAAACATTTTAAATCATAGAAGATAGTAGATTTTATCTCTACTTGACTCTTCTAAAGGATTGCTTGTTCCGCTGCAGTTAAACTTGTTGTCTATTGTATTTTATCAGTTTAACATTGTTAAAGACTAATGATAATTTATTCTGCATTATCTTAGTCATAATATTTCTTACTGGGCTAGTTGAGCTCACCCTTTCTTTCACTGTTCTCTTCAGGAAATGAGAACGTAACCAGGACTAGTCGGGAAACGGAGTGATGGTCCAGATGATAGTATTAGTAGTCCTCACTATTCTATTAAATAGTGTGACAATAAATGTAATGATGACTTATTCTGAGGGGGGATATTGTCTAGAAGACAATATTTGTATTAAAACTCACAGCTCTCTTGTTGTATATTAAAGATTGTATTTGTATTCTGTACCATGTATTTGGCGACTCAGAATAGGTGATGTATACCTATTTTTGAGGGCGTCACGTCGACAATATACATTAGTTACACTAACATTACCTTTATGAGTTACTTTCTTACTTTTAGTATAGCTATTAACTAAGTTTAAGTTTAAATCACATCTTTTCATGAACATTACTTTTTAGCTTTATTACAACTACTTAAGTGATCATGTCATTGCACCATATACACATTAACAACTTGATAAAACATCCTATTACATGTCCAACATGTTATCATTAAGTTATACTAATACACAAAGGACTGCACTTGCATTCGCGCATCCCGACGCCCTCTGATTGACTCCAAATACACAACAGTCCTAAAGATGGCCATTTTAATCCTTCATAAAAATTTCAAATTGAAAACCTTAAAGAATAAAAGTTATAGGCCTATTCTTCCTTTTTTCGAATCATTTTGAATCACCTCAATCGGAGTTCGTATGAAGAAGTTATGCCCATTTTAGTAAACTATGTCTTGTTAATTTTTTTTTCCAAAATCGGCGTGGCAGATTACCCCTCACGTAAAGGCGGGGTTTTACTGCTTGGGGGAGGGGCTTTCTTTGGGGTGGGGGTCCTTTCTGCGAATTGTGAATTTATGCTCTGTAACTCAAATTTATCCTTCACCTTGTTCACCTCAAATTTATCCTCGCATTCAAACTCAAGCTCATACCCAAGTGCTACAACAGAAAACAACGGGTATGGCTTTCCCAATACAAACCATACTCAGACTGTATGAACTTCTCAAGGATCCTAATCCCTATCTTCCTTCATCAGTCATTCAGGCAACAAAGTTTTAACAACCCCACAACTTGGTATGTATAATACTTGCTACTCCTAAGTACTTGTGAGCGCATAAGTCATTAACACATAAGCACATAAAGTCTTTTATCATTTTATCCTCAATGAATTTCCCTCAATTCATTCCTTAGAACTCGATAAGAGTTTATCACCTCTATATTTTCGATCTCCTAGAAGGTTATAGCCTAAGGTTTCCCCACCTAAGGTTCATAACCTAAGACTTTGATACCAACATGTGACACCCTCAAATTTGGACACTTCATCCCCACGGATTTGGTGTTCACTGTCCAATTAAATCATAACTAACTACCCATAAACCAAGGATATAATTAAACTAAAAAGTTTAAACAATAAATCTCCCATTAAAGGGTTACATAATCTCAAATAAATCCCAGGTCATCTAACCTTTATTACAATCATCAACGGAAAATTAAAACATGTTCATAAATAAATCTATTACATAAGCTTCATAAATAAAATATAAATTAAACATTTTCATCTAATCAAGCACTTTGTCCTTACCCTTGCTTGTAGAAAGCTCTTCAAACTTCTTAACTTCATTTGCATTGTTTTGTGCAAGAGTGAGCAAATAATTGCCCACAAGAAGGATAATATACAATAACGTTTTATTAATGACAATTAATTGAGCTTTCAATGGTAAAGTGTTCTTACCGGAACAATAAACTTTAATTCAACAGCTATGAGTTCAAAGGAATAATAAACGTTTAAGTTAACAATAGATAACAACATCAAAGAATACACTGAGGGTCACAAGACCACGAACTCTATTCTAGGTTTCCAAGTATTTCTACTTTAACCTTTAACAGTCTAAAAGACCATAATCATCATCTATGTCCTAGGTTCATAGGTGTTTCTACTGTAACCTTTAACATTCTAAACGACTATATGGACCATCATTCCGTACTCCAGTTGATCAGCTCTTTGTACTATGTATTGCGGAAACATTTTAATGCTATTGCGTAGCTCTAAAATAATCCCGTGATATAGGGTTGTTCATCTCAGCTTAGATTATCAGGTTCCGAACCAAATGAAGTTTGGTTGGGAATTAACTTCAAAGGAAGTCTAGATTTTTAGAACGCTCATCAACCAAGTACTGGTTGAATCAGATAGGAACCAATAACTATTCAAGGGTTTTACTATAATATCTTCATGAACAAGATATATCGATGAATCAATAAGGGTTAGAGTATTACCAATTTCTAAGTGGAACAAATGCTATCATTGACAACATGCTTTCAAAGTTGTGTGAGTACATAAACAAACCAAAGGAAGTTTGGTTTGGGTAGTCTTCAAGGGTAATTTAAAGTTTAGAACATTCTTCAACTAAGGATTAGTTGAATCGGTAAAGAATCACTAAGCAACTTAGAGTTTGGTACAATAATATAAGATAGTACAATGATATTGAAGAACGAAGATCAAACAACAGTTATTAGTAGCTGAATAAACACACTTCTTACAATAATAATACAGACTTTGAATAAAGAGATAAAGATTAACTAACTTGCTCAACAATAAAGAAGTACAGACTTTGAATAACCAAGGTAATCTCGATTGGAATATAGAAATAATGATTAACTAACTTGCTCAACAATAAATGAGGGTTAAAAAACTTGCATGACAATAAATCGTTAAACAAGAGATTAGAGATAGAGAATTTGCATAAGTATAACATAACAGTGAAAAGTAACCTTGCTGAATAATAAAGTAGCAAAGGTTAGGGAACTTGCCTCGTGCGTAGGTTAAACAATCACTACTCACGTTCACCCCAAGTCCTACTCATACCATATGTATCGAAAATACACATTAGTTACACTAACATTACCTTTATGAGTTGCTTTCTTACTTTTAGTATAGCTATTAACTAAGTTTAAGTTTAAATCACATCTTTTCATGAACATTAATTTTTAGAATTATTACAACTACTTAAGTGATCATGTCATTACTCCACATACACATTAACAACTTGATACAACATCCTATTACATGTCCAACATGATATCATTAAGTTATACTAATATACAAAGGACTGCACTTGCATTCACGCATCCCGACGCCCTCCAATTGACTCCAAATACACAATAGTCCTAAAGACGACCATTTTGACCCTTCATAAAAATTTCAAATTGAAAACCTTAAAGAATAAAAGTTATAGGCCTATTCGTCCTTTTTTCGAATCATTTTGAATCACCTCAATCGAAGTTCGTATGAAGCCGTTATGCCCATTTTAGTAACTCCAAAATCGGCCTGGCAGATTACCCCCCCTAGGCGGGATTTTTTTCCTTTCGGGGCCCCACTTGTATGGGGTCCCTTTTGCGAATTGTGAATTTATGCTCTGTAACTCTACGAAAAGCCAAATTTGGCCTCCAAGCTCCTTTCTAACAACCATACCAACCTATCTAAGGTGTAATAGGTTTATAGAAACATAATCTAATGTTTTCTAAGGCGTTTCTAGCCATCTAAACAACATAAACATCCAAATTACAACCATTAATTTTCACTATTTTTGCTAAAACTTCACTTTTGACATTTTCAGTGAAAATCATCACTGTGCTTGTTTTTTCAACCAAAATAGTTAATTCAAAGTACCTTGTTTATCTTTATTCATCCTCTTTCAACTTCAATAGTTAATTTATAAATTAAATAACTATTTAAATTTAAACTAAGCCATATTCATATATATTCATATAAACTCACTGTAATATAGTTTTATTCACAAATTACATACATAACATGAATTCATTGACTATACTCATATACAAACTCATGAAAACAGTTTCACAACAACTAATTTATCATATAAAACTATATATAACAAATAATTCATCCTCTACAAAGATTTTACAAAGAATTTTGGGAAGAGAAAACTAAAACTTTAAAAATAAAAGAATTAAGATAATACCTTAGTTTTAGAAGATGATAACTTTCCCTTTGATCAACAATCTTCTTTTTCCTAATTCTTCTCTCAAAGCTTCTTTAGAATTCTCTCAAGTTTTCTCTCAATTTTCTTCTTCTCTTCTTTTTCTTCTGAGTCTTTTTTCTCTATTCTAACTTACATACTAGAATATAACGTATAATAATAATATAGGTATTAAGTATATAATATAATTATAACTTTAATCGACATTAGTTATAATATTATTTGAAAATCAAAAGCCATAAGGCTTGTTTGGCTAGCTAATTAAAAATAACCCATTAAATCTTACATCTTGTTTGGTAAACATATTTAAATTAAAGACTTAATATGCATTAAGCCTTGTTTGGCAAAAAACCTAATTAAACACCTTTAATTTATTTTAATAACTCCTTTATAGTAAGGTTATTTGTCACATTTTTATTTAATTAAATTTTAATAATCAATTTAATTAATTCTAATAATAATTTATCAAATTACTTTAACACATAAATCAATACAACATAATTATAATTTTCTTTATAATTATAACTTTATTTAATCAACTAACACATCCTTTTAATTATAAATTCAAATTAAAATATAATAGTTCATTTAATCATTATAACTCTCTAATTTAATAATTAAATTAAATTAGTATATTATCTCATAACAATTAATTTTCTTAACCATTAATTATTTACTTAACAAATAATTCACCAAAGTAAATCAAATTAATTTAAACAAATATCTATTCAACGATAAACATATCCTTTAAATATTTATATAATTCAATAAATATTTAAAATTACAATTTAAAATTACGGATTGTTACATCTTTACACTCAAGTCAAAGAGAAATATCATCATTAGGGTTATAAAAATGTTATATATGATAATAAAAACAATATGATCAACAACTGCATTTAATTTCAAGAGTAAGATTCATAAATCAATGATAATTTGGTCAGAAAAAGAAATTAATTTTGTCGTGAATAGTACCCATGAATAGTAACTCATGAATAGTAACCCGTATTCGTACATAGTACCGTATACGTAAATAATATCATATACGTAAATAGTGCCATATACATGAATATAGTGCCGTATACGTGAATAGTGTCGTATACGTGTATAGTAACCCCGACATTAAAAAGGTAGAAATTCCACAATAAAACTCATATCAATAATTCGGCATAATGATATTGAAGAAAATAATATCATTTAAGAAGAAAATAACATCCCTTACAATCCCTTAAAATCCCCTACAATCCCTTACTATCCCATACCTCAAAAGAGCAGTACTTCTGACTGGAATATCGAATATGACGCTGAAGGAAACTTGCACTGATTAGCAACTCTCAAAGTATTCAAATACTCACAAAAATACGCACGATAATATAGAGAGAGAAAACTTATGTTTCTGGTGTAATTTTCAATTCTAACTTAGCACTCTATTTATAGGAAAATGTTAGAACGCCAAACCAGACTTGACCTGTTACCTGATGGCTTTACCTGCTACTATTGCCACCCACCATATTTAAAATAAAATTCGAGCACATTTCTCACCAACCAAAAGTGGGGCCCACCAATTCTAGAATTTTCCACTAAAATGATAAATTTAGAAACTTCAACAATTACTGAACCAGTCACCTCTTAAAATTCATAACAAATCATACGTTCATTCATAACATATACTCGACTTATATATGTATAACATATCCAAAAATCACAACGATCCAACGGTCGGATTAAAAATTATAACTCACGCAATATATCTCAAGAACACTAGTTTGATTTTTAATACCTCCATTCCGATAAAAATACTGATAAAACACTTCAACATTAATTCCTTCAATTATATGCACATAAAAAATAAATATTTCCTTATCATATAAATAAATAAATAATTATTCACAAATAATATTACAGAATCACAATAATGACAACCAGGCCGTTCCCAGGAAAGAGGGGGCTTTCCGATAAGGATTTCTCTTTACTGGCGCGCAATTAGGTGACCAAACCTCTCCTTGACAGAACTTTCTAGACATTGCCAATAATGCTATCAAATAATATTATTCAAATAATATGAATTATTGATTTGATAATGGGAAATATTGTGCAATGACAATTATTGAAACAAAATTAATATAGAATATCAACGCAAAGAAATTATTGAATCAATAAAATAAAGTATTGAGCATAATTCTTTGTAGAACAATTATTAGTAGAGCCTTCTTATGTAAGAATCAATAATTCAAAATCTCGCGCTTAATACCATGTGCTCTCTTTGTGCAACCACACGACATTCTTTGTATTTTAACCACCGGTATTTCAACAATTGTTAACTGGTAATAACTATATGTCGTTATTTATAAAAACTCAAACTTGTCGCTTTTCTTCATCCGATAGTTATTACGCGCTCACAAATGGTCATACTGTCGCATTTAATATTCCCAAACAACAAGAAGAATATTCCACGATCAAACGAATATTCCCCAACAGAAATGAGTATTTTATAACCACTTGCTTATTTTGAAAAAAATTCATATATCACCCTTAACTTTAACTTTTTATCAATTTAACCATTTACTGAATAACAATTATAAGAAAAATTAAATACTTTTATTTCATAAAATTCAGGGTGTTACATAAGATCATTTATATTTATATGCCAAATTGTTATGTTACATGATTATCTCTAGCATACTTCTATAAATGACATAACCTATCCCCTAATATCACAAAAGATGGGGACATCCATCAAAATACTACCCCTCTAATATAATTCAAAAGTTTGGGGTTAACAACTATCTCTCATCTTACACAAAAGACTGAGATTACAACAACAAATTATACATCACATAATAAAATTCTACAACTACTAACTTCTAACACCTAGACTTAATCTATCATTCCACGCTCCACAGCGCTCTGATACTTCTTTTGAGTAATGTGCACCACCATATCTCTGCTTATAGTGTGCCGAGTCTATCCCTGCTTTGTCAGGTAGTGATTTACCCCATCAATCAATCTTTCTATGGTTGTGCGCACAGCATAGCCCATCTGGTTCATCTTCCTCTTCTTACATCTCACCTCGTCCTCCAAATCACTAGCCCTATCATTGGCTTCTTCACATTTTTCCTCAAAATGGATCCTATCCATCACCTCCATCTCTAAATGAGTTCGGAGAGCTTCCTTCTCTGTCCTCTCGCTTATCACTTTCTGCTCCATTTCTTCCAACATCCCTGCCAGCTCTACATTCCTAGCCACCGCCCTATGAAACAAGGTTCCCATTTGGATTCTTGCCTCCTTGCGGTGAGCAATCTCCACCTCCAACTCTTGCATCACTAACTTTCTCTAGTGGTCCTCGTCCTTTAGTTTTTGGAACTTGGACTCCCTTTCTCTAGCCTCAGCCTCTAATTCCTCCACTCTACATCCCAACTCTAGGATCCGCTCCTCATACTCTCCCAATATCCGATCCTTGAAAGTAGTCTCGTCGAAGTCTTCCATAGGCTCATCCCCCATAGGCTCCTCCTCCATAGGCTCTTCCTCCGGATCAGACCCCTCGGGTAGGGGCTCCATCTCCTCCTCCTCGTCACCATCATCAATAGGGTCCACTACTGATATGGGCTCAGCTATCGATGGTGCCTCAAATACCATGTGTATGTCACGCGGCTCCTCTTCTACTACTCGGCTAGGTCCTCCCATGTCAGTCATCCTACAATCACCAACATAAGACAAGACAAACAACAACCCCATTAGAATGTTAAATAACATAAGTTCATTATATAGAATGATGTTTTATTCTGTAACACACTAAGTCACTCTCTATGAAAACTCTATATGAGTTTCATCCCTTTCTATCTTCTAAGTTCTCTTAAGTTATAATCTAAGGACTCTCGCTCCTAAGGTTTATAACTATAGCTTTGATACCAAGCTGTGACACCCCCAAATTCAAACACTCATATCTCGAATTTGGTTCGTCATGTGCTACTTCTAATATCAGACTAAATCATCAACAACGGAGATAAATAGAATAATTTACATTGATATAATATAATTATTCGCGTCCCAGGGTACCGTAACCATTACTACAACAATCCAGTGATTAAACTTAAACAGAACTTAATCATCCTTAAACACATCATAATAAGCATACAATAATAATAGCATTTCTATACTTAAAGGACTAAGTTATTCTGTAGCCTTACCCTTTCCCTTGTCCTTTCCCGATGTTTCGCCTTGCTCTACCTTAACTGTAATGTTTTTAAGGAAGCAAGAATGAGCAACAAGTTTGCCCAGAAAGTAATATAGCAAGAAGAATAAGTAGGCATATCATTTGAAACTTCAAGGGTATAACAATGATTGATAGTTCAAGGATACCAAGAAATATCAAGAGTATTCAATAGGTATCACTATAGACTGAAGTATATCAACAAAATTTCAAGATTTATTCATTTTAAGGTTCAATAAGAATGAACACTAAGCAGTCACTAAGGACTAAGAACTCTTACTAGAATTAACAGTATTATACTGCAATCCAATATAAGCGAGTACAACAGGTGATCAACCTAAAGTACCCTATGTTATGAATAACATTAATCATACTCATGTGCGCACGTCGGTTCCCCGACAATATAAAATTTCCCCTTTTTAAGAGGGTTGTTCATCTCAGTAGATTTATAAGAGTCCGCACCAAGTCAATTGGTTTGGATAGCTTTCTTAATACATGATTATAATCTAGCCGAATCAATGGCTTAGACCACTTTTATAATGCATTTATGAACGATAGGTCCAATGTTTGTAACAATGCTAAGGCATACAAAAGAATTCCGAATAATAATAAGTATTTTCTCGATATAAGTAGGGCAACAATTCGGGTTATACAATATACGATGTAATGATTTTAGAAAACTTGCATTCAATATGAGAATCAAAATAAGTTTGAGAATTCGCACAAAATCCAAAGTTGTGTGAGTTAGGAGAATTGCCTTTAGCGTTGATTACCACTTATAGCGTAAAATCACCTCAATGAACTATGTTATCCTATTTATGTATGTATAGGTATTCATTAGTCACACAGACTTGATATACATATTTGCATACTTTCATCACATATATCTAAATTCATATAGGCTACACACATTCAAACTCATAGATGCGTAACTCACATTGATTTTTACCTTTAAATTCTTTAGTACTATATGCTCATATTTTATTTGTATTTGCAAAATATCCCTTATTTTACGTATTTTTAAGTCGTTTCACATATTAAAGAGCCTTTAAGCTAGTTTTGGCCCTTTATTAAAGTTACTCATACATTTCCATCTTTCAAAGTTAAAAAAGTTCACTATATCAACCACTAACCATAGTATTCATTAAGCCATATAATATTGCCAAACAACTTCTTTCTACACATGCTTGCATAGTTTATAAAATGTCTAACTAGATGCGTGAACATGTCGATTATCTCTAGAGTCATAAAGCATCCTATCCTATTTGTTCAAAAGTTCACAATACAAGTCATAGAATTTTCAACTCCATTGGTTTTCAATTATTAAGATGTCATGAATAACAATCTATACATGCAAAGTACATTGAATCCACATTTCATATGTATTAACAAGACTAACTAAGCTATAAACATATGCTCAATAGGTTAGATTCAAAAAGGCGTAAGGTTATGATTTAAACAAGGTTTTTGGCTTTTAACTTTTCATTCAAAAGGTTATGATTTAAACTCCAAACCTACTAAAACATCTTACAATAGGTACCGACATATGTTTAAGAAGTATGTATGTTCTTGAAGTTAAGACTTCTTGCATCAAACAATCAAAATAAAACAAAACAAACAAAATCACCATCGCTGAAGACTTCTCTTCATTGGGCTGCATTTACATCTGATAGACCGCTTGCCAGAAGCGGCCTCATATACAACATGACCTGTCGAGGCAAGGCATATGATCAAGCTACCTTATGATCACAGGCATCCCCTGCTTCGAGCTTTCAAGCAATTTTCAACCCAACAACCATCCAAACAACAATGTAATGATGTATAATTGGTATAAACTTTCTACGAAACATCCCTAGCATGCTTCTAACACTTTCAAACATACAAACAATTAAATTCAAGGATCAATTCAAGATTTTTGCCATTTTTCCAAAGTTTAACACAATTAGCGATTCTCCTTACTACAGATTCGTTACTTGACCAATTAACTTTATTTAACTTTTGTTGATTTCATATTTAACCATATTAACAATGTGTAGCATCAAGTTACACATTCTAGCATGCTTCAACCATAAACTTTTCAACTCAAAACAAGTATTGTTGTACTTTTCTAAGAACTATGCAAAACTTTAATGTAAGAACATATAGAAGAATATTACCTTCTCTGAAGTTGAATTGCTACTTTAGATTCAATTTGCAGATTGTATAAGCTCAACCCAACCACACTCACACACAACTTGTAGTTCTTAACAGAGAATTTAGCAACATGTCTGTGAATGAGAAGGGCTCCATTTATAGGAAAGCTTGTGACCAAATTTGGCTTTACTCAATGAATTAAACCATTGGAATGGAGAAGAAGCTGATGGTTATGAAGGATTTGGTAGAAGAGTACCATATAGACCACTCCCCTTCTCATGGTTCACTAGCTTTGTGTTTGGTAAGGAGGGACTAGGCCAATGGCCTATTACGTGAAGAAGAAAATAGAGTGACACTCAATTTGGGACATTCTAATACTCAGCATTTTGTATTACTACTAGCACACCTAGGTTTATTTCACACTTTGTCCACAAATGAGCATACATATACACCCACTCATACATTACACATAAAATTATATACTCCAATAATATTTACCCTAGACTAGGATATAATTTAATTGGGTACCAATATTACTTCCTATTCCAATTCTACATAGATATTAAAATAACTTACTATCAATTATTTATTTAATCAAAGTTATTGATTCCCATAGGTCTAGAATACACATTTAAATACCCCTACACACAACTTGATGTACATAAGGCTTTTTCACATAACTTAATAAATTACATAAGTTAAGCTTACTTTTATCATATAGTTTTATATAATAATTCCAATGTCACACCTCATCTTATATTGAATGAAAACCTTATTATATATGATTTCTCCTTACATGCTATTATTCATGATAATTAATGAATAACAATTAGTCAATGACATTATTTATTTATTAATAGTACTAATTAATTTAATCCATTTCATCATTAATAAATTAGTACTTTTTCATCTCACCACTAGGCATAATTTCCACAAGCTTAAACTAAGCTTCTCATCACTTTTGTTACATTGCTTAATTATCACATACTTAGTCAATTAAATTAATTACCTCAACTCATGCTAATACTATATATATTTATGTTAAAATAAATATGCAAACAATCTTTATTCTCAATATTATAATTTATTAAAATTCGCAGGTATTACAAAGCAACTCCATGGGGGATTGGAAATGTAAATATATAAAAGTTGTAAATATATATATAGAAACGATCAACCGCCACGAAGTAAACTCCAGGTGGGACGAAATGTAAAGAAAGCAGAAAATGGCCACGAAGTAAACTCCAGGCCTGGCAGAAATATATAAATATATATATATATATATATATATATATATATGTGTGTGTGTGTGTGTGTGTGACGCCCCCAAAATTAGGAATACGTCACCCATCTTGGGTCGCCACTTACATGGTACATAAATCCAAATACAACTAATTATACAGCTGTCGTGTAAAATACGACAAAACATATGCTGTGAGTTTTAATACAAATATTGTCATATAGACAATATCCATACCCAATGGAGTCCTCATTACATTTATTGTCACACTATCTAATGTAATAGTGAGGACTACTAATGCTATCATCCGGATTGTCACCCCGCTCCCCAGACTTCGTTCTGCTACGTTCTCATTTCCTGAAGAGAACAGTGAAAGAAAGGGTGAGCTCAACTAGCCTAGTAAGAAATATTATGACTAAGATAATGCAGAATAAATTATCATTAGCCTTCAACAAAGTGTTAAACCGATAAAATACAATACACAACCAGCTTTAATCTGCAATGAATATGCAATCCATTAAAAGAGTCAAGTAGAAAATAAAGTCTACTATCTTTTAGGTTTTAAAAGGTTTTCATAAATTTTTATCACTAAGACTCAGTTTAATGAATAAACCATAATATCTAATCATCCCTGTACCACGGTCAAGGATTTTCATCAAATTATCAATGGTCATGACTATACCGAATCACCCCTGGTCATAATCATACCAAAAACTATCCATCACTGCATTACAGGCCACTGAGGACTTTTATCACATCATTTATAACAAGCTATGATTATACTGAATGATCCCTGGTCATAATCATACTAAGTTCATCTATGCACGTAAGCCAAAGATAACATATTATAACATGAGGATGATGACAATGACATAATAATTCAATAAAACAAGTTCAAGAATTATTTTATCCAGGAATTAGTAACGTCCAAATTGTCAACAAGATACTGTTTTGTAGAGTAAAATTCAAGAATGATCGGAAGAATATTTCCATGAAAAGATCTTTGGATGAAATGCAAATGTCAAGAATATTCTACTAATTTCATGGAGTATAAAGTCAAAGTTTTAACCAACCGGTATAATAAAGAATGGAATAACAAAGGAAATCACCATGCATGCGGTGCCCATAGCCAAAAGTTTATTCCAACAGAATAATAATAATCGGAACGGTGTCATTGAAATTCACACAAGCAGGATGATCCAATGAATAATAAATGCTAAATAATAAACAATGGAACCAGTCCTGTAAAACACACACGACGTGATATTCCAATGTAATAATAAAGAATGGAATAATGTAAGAAGATCACCAAGTATAGGGATTCAGCAGATACAAAGTATTCCAATGAATAAATAAGAATGGAATAATATAAGGATTTCACCAAGTATAGGGTATCTGCCATGCGATAAAAGAGTATGTATAGGGTATGCCACTTTTACAAGTTATTCCAATGAATAATAATGAATGGAATAACGTGTTCTCTTCATGAATAAGAAAGAATAACACCCTTACATGCAGTACAACAAATAATATCCCTTACCTTAGAAGAACCTGAATATTGGAAAAGTGAAGTAGCGAATACTTTTCTTTTTTCTCTCTATAGATTTTCTCTCTCTATAGCTTCTCTCTAATAATTTCTCTCTCTAGAGTTTCAAAGAGTTCGTAGAAAATAATGAAGGAATGAGTTTCTATTTATAGGAAAATAGAATGCATAGTAATTAATCCATGAACGGTCCAGATTGATTTACTTTAATCGACGATTCATTCCATATTTAAAACAAAATCTTTTAAATAAAATATCATATATTCTATTTATATAAAAACATTTTACTATGCAAACACTATGCAACACTATGCAAAATACTATGCAAAACACTATACAAAGACTATGCATAATAAAATATAATATATTCTATTTATAGAATAACTTTAATAAAGTATTATGTTTTATATAAAAGATGTTTCTATTTTTTACGTTAATAATACTGAATAAAACAAAAGCGTTATTATCGCTATAATAATTCATATTATTAATCGGCAATAATGGAATCAAACCGAGTGACTTCTCACATAAGCATCAATAATCAATACCGGTAAGTGCTACTTATGCAACCACACGTATTACTATACTTTTACTACCGAAAGTAGTTCAACAAAGATCCATGGTAAAACTTCCGCCGTTATTTCAATAAAATATTTTTGTCGCTTTTCTCAATCCGACAATAATTACATTATGGGGCCCACCAATGATTGAGTAGTTGTATTTAAATATTCCCTCGCTAAACCTAATATTCCCGACCAATCGAATATAATATAACCACTTGCATACTTTGCAAAATTTATAAATACTACCCACAACTATAATATTATCTCAAATTCACACCATAATATTAAAAAATTATTTCAACAAAATTTATATCTTTATTGATAAAATTTGGGGTCTCACAATCTCCCCTCCTTATGGAATTTAAGCCCTCGAAATTAGGGTACATACCTGGTATGATAAAGAGGTGAGGATACCTTGAATACTTTTATCGTTGAAAACATTAAATTCATCTTTGCAATCCTACCAAAGATATTCATTAACAATTCATCTTTTTACTTCTAAAAGCCAAAGATATTTATTAACAATTCATCTTTGCACTACAAAGCTAAAGATATACAATCAGAAACCAATAATGCTTTGAGACGCAGCTTAATAGTATCACGACCACGAATTATCCATGCACCATCGGCCAAGGATATTCATGTTTTCAATTACGGTCATGATTATACCCGAATAATCCGTGGTCATAAATCATACCAAGTCTATCAATGCACTACTACCAAAGATGACTTTTACCACATCCATGAATTAATATTTCATTCTTTGAGACTCACCAATAATTAATCCATATCATCGAATCATCCCCGCACTACAAGCCAGGATATTCATTAGTATCACGACCACGAATTATCCATGCACTACTACCAAAGATAATCGTGTATTCATTAAGATCACGACCACAAATTATCCATGCACTACTACCAAAGATAATCGTGTATTCATTAGTATCACGACCACAAATTATCCATGCACTACTACCAAAGATAATCGTGTATTCATTAGTATCACGACCACGAATTATCCATGCACTCGTGCGAAGATAATCGTGTATTCATTAGTATCACGACCACAAATTATCCATGCACTACGTGCCAAAGATAATCGTGTATTCATTAGTATCACGACCACAAATTATCCATACACTACGTGCCAAAGATAATCGTGTTTTTAATTACGGTCATGATTATACCGAACAATCCCTGGTCATAATCATACCAAGTCCATCTATGCACGTGAGCCACAGATGACTTTCAACATAATATAAGTATGAGGATCATGTCAATGATATAAGGAATCAATCAAATGAGATAAAGGATAAATATTAAATATTTATAATATAATTTATCCAGGATTCAAGAATATCCCCATGTTATCAATCACTTAATAATCTTATAATCTAATATCATTAATATTATAACAATATTTTAATCACTTCTTAAATTTATAAACAATTTATTTCAATTGTTTACGCTTTACCATATAATGCATTTAATCATTCAAAATGCCATACTCATAAGATATCATCACCAATTATCAAATCCTCATCAAAAATATGTATATACTCTATATAGGATTCTCTAGCCATAAAATCCTATTTTCAACTTTGTTACTTCACATAACATATTTAACTCATATGTTCAGAATTAAACTATTTTCATGAAAATACCAAATCAATCCCAAAAATATTTCTTTTCTGGGATTTAGCATAATATAGTCCCATAATGAAAATATATTTTCTTTAATTTTTAAAATTCATTTACTATTTTTCAAAAATCAATTTCTAATTAATTCGTTAAGAAATTAGCTACCTCAAGTTTAACTCCAAAAATTCCCAAATCTTGGAAAGACCTTACACATGTTAACTTGAGCTTCCAGTTTAAATTTCATGGTCATCGGAGTTATAGAACTCCGGTTATAGCGTTTTTCGTCGGAAAAACCTAAATATTGAAATAGTCATAACTTGCTCATTTTAAGTCAGAATGAGCTCATTTTTGGACAGGAGGTACTTTATACCATATACCTTCATGTCCCAAAAGGCCAGAATTTTTTTCATAATTTAAGTGGCCGAAACAACCCGTCTAAAATCATGGCAGCAGTTTTTTTTGATTTTTGCAGCTTTGCACTCCTTTGCTAAAATCAGTCCACACAAAAATCTACAACACCTTTTCTAGTAATTCCACTTGGATTAGTTAGGTAACTCATAGATATAACTCTAGGACTTGAATACACTCAAAAATTCAAAATATAATAGGAGATATGGTCAATTGAATTTCATGTTACGTTTTTCACCAAAATCTGATTTTCAACTCTTTGTGATTTCTAAGAAACTTTCATGTTTTCTCATAATAACCAACATAACTCATTATAACACTTACTAATACCACGATACCCCCATGATTTTCATTAGTCCAATGCTTTTATTATGACTT
Source organism: Panax quinquefolius (assembly GCA_020205615.1). NCBI lineage: Eukaryota > Viridiplantae > Streptophyta > Magnoliopsida > Apiales > Araliaceae > Panax > Panax quinquefolius. The sequence continues at coordinate 5,631 of JAINUW010000804.1, read as the reverse complement.
TCATCATAATCCACGTAAATGCATCCTTTTAGTTGAAGAAATATTTGAGGGTTTAAGAAATGGGTTTTGTCTTCGGGGTCAATACAAAATTCGATCTCACGCTCTAGGGTAGGCTAGAAAGTCTTCAAGAATACGTCAAGAAATTTATTAATGATAGAAATATCATTCAAAACCGTGATTCTCATCCAAAACTTGATAATACGTCACATTGATACCAACCGTGACTTCTATCCTTTAACCTAGATAGCACCTCATAATGATGCCTATCAACTCGCCATCTTCTTTCATGATGTCGCCTAGAGAAAGTCCGCCTCGATGCATTCCACACAAGGAAATCAACAACGAAAAGGATCGGGGCTCTTTACTTATGGCTTGATATAACAATGATTAACTTTAGGGTTTGGTTACTTTGAATTCAGTATAACAGTTGGTTAGGAATATGAAAGCTAACAACCTTACAAAAAGAATAATGAGTAGTTAATCAATCGTTTTCAAAAATTATCTCAAAGGCAAGTATTTTCAAAGAGATAATATCGACAGGTAACGTGAAAGTGTTTATCTGAATCAAACAAGATTTAAAAAAAACAGTGGAGGTAACGAAGGCTCCTACTAACGAGGTTTCAACCAACAAGTCAAAGTCTAACTTCTCCGGAGTCAAATTTAAACGTTGAACGCAAGCAAGTGAGATAAAAGAATGGGTAGAACCGATATCTAATAAGCTATAGACTTCGCAAGAATTTATAATTAACTAACCCGTGCTAACTTCGTTCGAGTCACTTGCTTTTTAAGAAGTAATGAAAAACGCTCTTCATGAAACCACCGACTTTGTTTTGTCTGTATCCGCCTTTGGTGCCACCGTCCCAGCTGGACTTGACTTTGGTGCACGACAAAATCGAGCTAAATGACCTTCTCTTCTTGAAATTTCCACTTCTATTATCTTGGCCATGATTACCACCGAAGTGGTTACCATTTTTAGCATAATAATTTCCCCCACGATGGTTATCATTGTTCTGATAGCCGTTGCCACCAGTATGATTATTATCGTGTTGTTGGTCGTTACCTTTTGTTTGAGTTGAATCAACACTCTCATGTGCTTCATTGCTTATCTCAGCATTTTCAGATGTCATTCTCAAACACTGTCACAAAACAAGGGTTAATTAACATGCAACATATTATCACTATATTCTGACCGACCAATCAAATACCAAATAAACTTAGGTAGGTCATACTAGCGAAGGTATTCCCCGCCTCTCCCCTCCTAGTACTATTCTCACATCTTAGCCAGGGATCATATCCCTAAGCTCTGATACCAACTATGACGCCACCAAAATTAGGTATACGTCACCCATCTTGGGTCGCCACTTACATGGTACATAAATCATAATACAACTAATTATACAGCTGTCGTGTAAAATACGACAAAACATATGCTGTGAGTTTTAATACAAATATTGTCATCTAGACAATATCCATACCCAATGGAGTCCTCATTACATTTATTGTCACACTATCTAACGAATAGTGAGGACTACTAATGCTATCATCCGGACTTGTCACCCCGTGTTCCCAGACTCGTTCTCGCTACGTTCTCATTTCACTCAAGAGAACAAAGAAAGAAAGGGTGAGCTCAACTAGCCCAAGAAGAAATATTATGACTAAGATAATGCGTAATAAATTATCATTAGCCTTCAACAAAGTTAAACCGATAAAATACAATAGACAACCAGGTTTAACTACGTGATGAATATGCAATCCATTAAAAGAGTCAAGTAGAAAATAAAGTCTACTATCTTTTAGGTTTTAAAAGGTTTTCATAAATTTTTATCACTAAGACTCAGCTTTAATGAATAAACCACAATATCTAATCATCCCCGTACCACTACCAAGGATTTTCATCAAATTATCAATGGTCATGACTATACCGAATCACCCCTAGTCATAATCATACCAAAAACTATCCATCAACGCATTACGTGCCACTGAGGACTTTTATCACATCATTTACAACAAGCCATGATTATACCGAATGATCCTCGTCATAATCATACTAAGTTCATCTATGCACGTAAGCCAAAGATAACATATTATAACATGAGGATGATGACAATGACATAATAATTCAATAAAACAAGTTCAAGAATTATTTTATCCGAGAAATTAAGTAACGTCCAAATTGTCAACAAGATACTGTTTTGTAGAGTAAAATTCAAGAATGATCATAAGAATATTTCCATGAAAAGATACTGGATGAAATGCAAATATCAAGAATATTCTACTAATTTCATGGAGTATAGAAGTCAAAGTTTTAACCAACTGGTATAATAAAGAATGGAATAACAAAGGAAATCACCATGCATGCGTATTGGCATGAGCGAGGTTATTCCAAAAGAATAATAATAACGGAACCAGTCGTGTGAAATTCACACAAGCGGATGATCCAACGTAATAATAAATGCTAAATAATAAACAATGGAACCAGGTCCGTAAAACACATACGACGTGATATTCCAAATGTAATAATAAATGCGAATAATAAACAATGGAACCAGTCCTGTAAAACTCATGAGCAGGATATTCCAACAAAATAATAAAGAATGGAATAATGTAAGAAGATCACCAAGTATAGGGGATTCACAGATACAAAGTTATTCCAATGTAATAAATAAGAATGGAATAATATAAGGATTTCACCAAGTATAGGGTATCTGCGCGTATACAAAGTTATGTATAGGGTATGCCACTTTTACAAAGTTATTCCAATGTAATAATAATGAATGGAATAATGTAAGTTCTCTTCATGAATAAGAAAGAATAACACCCCTTACGGTACAACAAATAATATCCCTTACCTTAGAAGAACCTAATATTGGAAAAGTGAAGTAGCGAATACTTTTCTTCTTTCTCTCTATAGATTTTCTCTCTATAGCTTCTCTCTATAATTTCTCTCTCTAGTTTCAAAGGAATTAAATAAGAAAATAATGAAGGAATGAGCTTCTATTTATAGGAAAATAGAATGCATTGTAATTAATCCATGAACGGTCCAGATTGATTTACTTTAATCGATTTATCCATATTTAAAGCAAAATCTTTTAAATAAAATATCATATATTCTATTTATATAAAAACATTTTACTATGCAAATACTATGCAACACTATGCAAAACACTATGCAAAAACACTATGCAACACTATGCATAATAAAATATAATATATTCTATTTATAGAATAACTTTAATAAAGTATTACATTTTTATATAAAAGATGTTTCTATTTTATTACGTTAATAATACTGAATAAAACAAAACGTCATTATCACTATAATAATTTATATTATTAATCGACAATAATGGAAACAAACCGAGTGACTTCTCACATAAGCATCAATAATCAATACCGTGCTACTACTTGCAACCACGCCAGACATCGCATTTTTTACTTTACCGAGTAGTTCAACAAAGATCCACTAGAAAACTTCCGCCGTTATTTCAATAAAATATTTTTGTCGCTTTCTCAATCCGACAATAATTACATTAGGGTCCACCAATGATTGAGTCGTTGTATGCGAATATTCCCACCAATCGAATATAATATAACCACTTGCATACTTTGCAAAATTTATAAATACTACCCACAACTATAATATTATCTCAAATTCACACCATAATATTAAAAAATTATTTCGACAAAATTTAAATCTTTATTGATAAAATTTGGGGTCTCACAATATATATATATATATATATATATAAGCAGTAAATGCTCCGAATGTAAATCCAGGCTCATCGAACAGAGTTCGACAACAGTTTATATATATATATATATATATATAAAAGCAATAAACGCTCCAGACGTGAGTCCAGGCTCAATCAAGGCATAACTCGATAATGTTAGTACATATATATATATATATATATATATATATGTAAGTATATATATTTACACAAAAGAAATAAAAGCCATAGACTGAAGTTCGGGTATACGCAGGTAACACGACTCTCAACGTGAATAACCATGTATGCAGAATGTGGAGAAAGGCTTTAAGAAATGTAAGAAGGCTTACAGTGGACTTCCAAAGAAGACTTCAATAGCTTTAAATGGATGAACACTCGGTTCCCACCAGGAAAATATAGCAAAATATAAGCTCACAAGTGTTTGAAATGAGAAAGCACTTAGTTTATAGTGTGTACAGAGCAAATTGGACAGGGCTTCCTCACCTTTTCTCTATATAAAATGGCCACCCCAAGCCCTCTATTTATAGAGGGGGGGGAGCCGTAGGTGTACCTGCGGTAGTCGCATATGCACCTGCGGCTGCTTGGGGTGCCTTGGGCTTCGTGGGTCCCGCTGTCTCGAAGTATGTGCACGCATGCAACGTGATGTCCGTTCAAACTTTTAGAACTTCAATCCGGGCATCCGATTGAGGTGTATAAGACCTTTTTTGGAATGCTGTTGTCGAGAGTTACAAAAATGACATGGGATTAGAGGTTGTATGAAGTCAGGAAGATGGGGCCATGCTTAGGTCTTCAGGCTTCAAATTCTATCTGGTCTGCTGTCACGTGTAATAGTCACTCGGGATTGGAGCTCTGGTTCTTGTAGAACATTACTGTGTAGAATGTATGTTGAAATGTTGTTGAGACGGCTCAATGAGGGATCGAGGTATCAAAAATGATAATTTTACCCCTTACTAGGGTTATCTCCGATTTGGGCTGATGTAGCAGTCGTTGCTCAGGGTTATCTCTGAGATTGGGCTGCTGTGAGTACTAAAGGTCCTCAGGGTTGTCTCTGAGGTGTGCCTGACCTCCCGGGGTTATCTCCGAGATTGGAACTGAGTGCCTTGGGATTATCTCCGAGGTTAAAGCTGACTGCAAGGGTTAAGATGAGCTTTTTTGGGGTTATCTCTGGAACAGCAACTTCGCTCCTCGGGGTTATCTCCGAGGTTGGAATTGGAACTCCCGGGGTTGTCTTCGGGACTGAGTATCTCGGGGATGTCTTCGAAATGAAAAATTGGTGATTCTAGGGTCATCTCCGGAACTGGAATGCACTCCTCGGGGTTGTCTCCGAGGTTACAATTGAAAATCTCACGGTTGTCTCTAGGACTGGAATTGGGTACTCAGGGTTGTCTCTGAGATGGGAAGACTGATAATTCTCGGGTTGTCTCTGGAATTGGAGCTGCTTTATCTTCCAGGGTTATCTCTGAAAGACGATTCTGTCCTCCTGTAATGTTAGTAACAGGAATGCAAAATTTCAAGTGTCTACATATGCCCCTCTTTATCATATTCATGAAATGTAATGGCATAGATAGGATAAAGAATACTAGACATGTGAAATGTGATCAGATAATCATGATGCAATGTACTACAACATGATGTATATGCATGATGTATGTGGTTTATTGGATTATTTTCCAACGGGATGTGATGATTGTTTGCTCCCCCGACTTATGATGGGGACTGGAGTTATCACTGATGTCTCTGATGAACTGCTTGGTTGTGTACTCAAGAGTTCTTAGGAACTTCCAGGATGTTGACATTGGGGTTCTCACCAAAGTCCTTAATCCTTGGTACAGACTTTCCACTGAGGGTGTATCTCTCATGTACAAGAGACTCTGTGGGGATGCATTTTGTCTGAGGAGAC